>JBBPBX010039342.1:0-25001 GCA_038048925.1 Garcialebias charrua
CACTGTGTCAGGATCTTGTTTTCTGACATACACATAACCTGCAGATCCAAACGTCTGAGCTCAGAATCACCCAGGCAGATCAGTGAAATGCAGTTTTATAACATGTTGTCCAATCTCACCTCTTTTAGGTTCCTGAAGAGAAGATCGTTGTTCTTGTCCAAAAATCCTGAATGAGAAAAAGTGTAAAGCTCAAAAATAAACAGAAACTCTTACATACGTCTTGAAAACATATCCACATCTGAACTATTGTCATGTTACTAATACAAACTAGTAATGTGTTTATTTTAATGGTATTTAAGTGACAGATGTAGCGTCTAATTGTGCTGTGAAGGCACCGGAGGTTTGTACAGCATGTCAACCAGCATAAATGAAGAACAAGAAACGTATCACATAGCCAAGAAGAAAGAGTTTGATAGGATTATTTTTGCCTCCAATTCCTACATGTGTCCCGTTTCACTACTTTTTTGTCTGTCTAAACAGATTTCACTTGTAAATGAGTCTTTGAGGCTCAATGATATTTATCTGTCTATTTATCTGTTTAAAGAAGGCATTTGACACTATTGATCACACCATTTTACTGGATAAATTGAATCAATATGGTATTAGAGGTACTGCTTTGCAGTGGATAAGTAGTTATTTGAGGGATAGAAAACAATTTGTACAGTTGAATGATGTAAGATCTAATCCATGAGAATTTCATGTGGAGTACCACAGGGTTCAGTGCTTGGAACTAAGTTGTTTATTTTATATGTAAACGATTTGATTGAGGTGTCTGGTATCCTCAAATGTGTTTTATTCGCTGATGATACCACCTTCTTCTGTTTGGGTAAAGACTTGGAACAGATGTTTGAGTTGATGAAAATGGAGTTTATTAAAATACAAAATTGGTTTAAATTAAATAAATTATCATTGAATATTGATAAAACTAAATTTATGATATTTAGTTAAAAATATATAACTTTGGATTTTTCTTTCAAAATTGATGGTTTTAAGATATGTAGAGTGAACGAGGTAAGGTTTCTGGGTGTATTTATTGATGATAAACTGTCATGGAGACAGCAAGTAAGTTTTGTAAAAACAAAGATTTCTAAGTCCATGCCAGTACTGTATAACGTAATGGACCTATTGAATAATAATGATTTGTATTTGCTGTATAATACATTAATAGTTCCGCATTTAACTTCTTGTGTTAATGTTTGGGGAACAGCGTGTAAAACCATAACAAAGCCTATTTTTACTTTACAGAAAAGAGCTATAAGAATTATAACAAGAAAGCATTATTGTCATCCTTCAAGTATTTTGTTTTATTAATTGAAGTTGCTTAAGTTTTATGATGTGGTAGATTATAATATTCTTTTAGTTATGTATAAGGCTCAGAATTACATACTACCATCAAACATTCAAGCGTATTTTGTGAAAAGGAAGAGTTGTTATAATCTTAAGGGAATGGATATTTTTGTAAAACCAAAGTATAGAACTAGTTTAAAAGGTCAGTCTACTTCAACACAGGGAATAGATTTATGGAATAGTTTGGAAAATGGTGTAAAAAAAAGTGGAGTCAATTTAAGAAAAGGATTAAGACTATTTTGTTGAAAAGATACATACTGTATAAGTTTGTTAAACATCAAATGAATTATAAACTGTGAATTTTGATAGTTATGTATTGTTGTATTATGTATTGATGATTATTGTTTGAATTGACATTTTGAATTGATTTTGTTTAAGAAGGAGCAGATATGATAATATTTTTTCGTCTTCTGCTTCCTTTCATTTTATGTTTTTTTTTTACTTTTTTGTTTTGAAATTGTCTTTGTGATTTAAAATTGAAATTAATAAATAAATAAATAAAATAAATAAAATAAATAAAATAAATAAAGGTTGAATGAACATACAGTAGGTTAGGGATGTAGATGCTGTGAAGTTTAAAGCAGGGTTAGGTTATAAAAACAATAGCCTAAACTTTGATAATCTCACAGAGCTCTGATCGATCCATCTTCTTAGAATGAAAGAGTATAACACAACTGCAGACTCACTACAACATGGCCGCCCACCTAAACTGACAAGCTGGGCAAACCGAGCTTTGATTTGAGAAGCAGCTAAGAAGCTCCATGACGACTCTGGAGGAGCTGTAGAGATCCACAGCTCAGGTGGGACAGTCTGTCCACAGAACAACTGCTAGTTGTGGACTCCACAAATCTGTCCTTCATGGCGGAGTGACAAGAAGAAACCCATAAGATGTCCTGTTTAGTCTGACACAAACCACGTAGAGACTCAGATCAGAACAAATCTAAACTTTTTAATCCAAAAACAAAACACTGTGTGTCAGAAAACCAACAGTGCACATCACCCCAAAACAAACTGTCTGTGAAACTTGGTGGTGGCAGCATCATGCTGTGGGGATGTTTTTCTTCATCATGGACAGGGAACCTGGTCAGGAGACGTTCTTCTTCTTCTTCTTCTTCCTCTTATGGCTTTTCCCTCTTTAGGGGTTGCCACAGCGAGTAATCCTCCTCCATCTCTCTCTGTCCTCTCCAACTGCATATATCTTCTCTTTGTATTTTTCCTGGCAGCTGCATTTTTATTATCCTTCTACCAATATACCCACTGTCCCTCCTCTGGACATGTCCAGACCATCTCAGTGTCTCCTCTCTAACTTTATCTCCCAGTTGTTCAACATGTGCTGTACCTCTGATGATCTCATTCCTGATCTTATCCATCCTTGTCACTCCTAAGGAGAACCTCAGCATCTTCATTTCTGCCATTTCCAGTTCTTTCACTTGTCTTTTTGTCAATGACACTGTCTCCAGACCATACAACATACTGTAGCTGGTCTCACCACTGTCTTGTAAACATTTCCTTTGACCTTTGCTGATACCCTTTTGTCACAAATCACTCCTGAAACTTGTCTCCATCTACTCCATTCTGTCTGGACTCTTTTTTCACCTCTTTACCACACTCCCCATTTTCTTGGATAGTGGACCCCAAGTCCTTGAAGTCCTGCACCTTTGTGACCTCTGATCCTTGTAGCCTCGCTGTTCCACCGCCTCCCTCTCATTCACACACATGTCCTCTGTCTTACTACAGTTGACTTTCATTCCTCTTCTTTCAATTATTTACATACCTCCACTTTTCCAAGTTCTCTTCCACCAGTTCCCTGTTCTCACCACAGATCACAATGTCATCTGCAAACATCATAGTCCACGGGGATTCCTGCCTGACCTCATCTGTTTGTCAGTCCATCCACCAGAGTAAACAAGAAGGGGCTCAGAGCTGATTCTTGATGTACCCCCCCTCCACAATGAAGCTATCTGTCACTCCTACAGCACATCTCACCACTGTCCTGCTGTCCTCATACATGTCCTGCTGTCCTCATACATGTCCTGCTGTCCTCATACATGTCCTGTACCAGTCTAACATACTTTTCTGCCACTCCAGATTTCCTCATGCAATACCACACCTCCTCTCTTGGCACCCTGTCATATGCTTTTTCTAAATCCACAAACACACAATGGAGTTCTTTCTGACCCTCTCTGTACTTCTCCATCAACATCCTCAAAGCAAAGATGCATCTGTGGTGCTCTTTCTTGGCATGAAACCATACTGCTGCTCACAGATAGTCACCTCTTGTCTAAGTCTTGCTTCCACAACTCTCTCCCAGATCTTCATCGTGTGGCTCATCAACTTAATTCCCCTGTAGTTGCTACAACTCTGTACATCACCCTTGTTCTTAAAAATGGTCACCAGTACACTTTATTTAATTAACCTTTATTTAACCAGGGAGAGATCACAGATCTCTTTGGCAAGAGAGGCCTGGACTTGAAGGTAGCCTAACATGCATGTTTTTGATCTGTGGAAGGAAACCGGAGTACCCAGAGAAAACCCACGCAAGCACAAGAAGAACATATAAACTCCACACATAAAGACTCCAGGTCCAATTGGGGATTGAGCCCAGGACCTTTTTGCTGTGAGGCAACAGTGCAAACCATTGAGCTGTCATGCTACCAGCACACTTCTTCTCCATTCCTCAGGCATTTTCTCTCCCTCAAATATACCTTTGAATATCTGAGTCAAAAACCTCACAGTCATCTCTCCATGACATTTCCAAACCTCCACTGGTATGTCATCAGGTCCCGCCACCTTTGTACTTTTCAGAGCTTTCTGGACTTCACCCTCACTAATCTTTCCCAGTTTCTATGACCTCTACTCTTCTTTCTCTTTCATTCTTTTAATTCATTAGCTCCTCAAAGTACTCCTTCCATCTTTCTGTCTCATTCTCCTCACTTACTAGAACATTATCATTCATATCTTTAACAAGCCTAACCTGCTGCACATCCTTTCCAGCCTGATCCCTCTGTCTTGCTATTCAGTACAAGTCCTTTTCACCCTCTTTAGTGTCCAGTCTCCCATACAACTCATCAAACGCCTTCTGCTTTGCCTATGCCACCTCCCTCTTTGCTCTACATCCCATCTCCTTATATTCCTGTCTCCTCTCTTCAGTCCTCTCACTGTCATATGTCTGCTTGGCTAACCTCTTTCTTTGAATGGCATCCTGGACTTCACTATTCAATCGTTCATCCTTTATTTAGACAGGTTAATCCCATTGAGCCTCAGGGGCTCATTTACAAAAGAGACGTGATTTCTTAACAAAGTGTGATGACAGCAATAGACAGTCAGAAAATAGGCATACCTTACAAATTTAAGTTTCTCTCCCCCCCTTTTTTTTTTTTACAAATCAAAACAAAATAGCACAACCACAAGGGCAATCAAGAGGAATGGTAGCAAAAATACATAAATAAAACCTGCTTGATTATAAGGCGATTTAGGAAACTAAAAACAGGAGCATGTCTGCAATGGTTTTTGCCAGGAGCTTAACAGAGGTCAAGGTCGAGAGCTTCAGATCTTTTTGCAATATATTACTATTCTATATATTATTTCAACACCAGTTTTCCTTATCATCAATTCTCTGTTCAGATGACACTTCCTACCTCTAATTACTGTTGCTGTAGTAGTCCAGTCAACTGGAAACTCTTTCTTACCACCCAGAGCCTTTAACAGCTCCTCTCTGAATTTCTCACAACATTCTTCCTTCTTCATCTTGCACCATTTGGTCTTCTTCTCTGATTTTACTCCTTTTCTCTTCTTCGCAACAACAGTCATTCTACACACAACCATCCGATGCTGTCTGGCCATGCTCTCCCCTGCCACAACCTTAAGTTCCCCCATAGCTTTGCGTTTGGCCGTACGCCGTACTACGCGCACGTTCTGTGCGTGCGCGTTCGCCCACACAGCTCTGCGTTCGTTCTCGCGTTTCGCTCCAAATTCCCAGCGCATAGCGTTCGCTGATTGGTCATTTGTTGACACGCCCACTGAATTGATTGATAGGTCGGGGGGAGTAAAAAAAGGCGAGCCAGCAGCTTCACACAGGTTCAGCCGCAGCGGTGTTATATCTTATTAAAAAGTTCTAAAAAATAAAAAAAAAACAGGGAGCGCTGGTCCTGCAGCCCACAGCCCACCAGGAAATTTGTGGAACCTCGCGCAGCCACGTTGGACACAAGTTTAATTAGCTCGCGACAAATTCATTCATTTCCTCATCATTTCAGTCATAGAGTCAGCGGAGGAGGAAGCGATCACTTGAATTTTGGCAAAAAAAAATAAAGAAAAGTCCAGATCAGGGATGAAGAAGAGGAATTTAATATATTTGTGTCACATACAAAACAGTCTGGCGCCGGGCAGTTTATTGTGAGACAACGCGCTTGCGTACGCGGTCGTAAAATTTGAGCTTGGCGCGTACATGGTACGCTTGTGCCTCTGCGTACATACGGTGTACGTACGGCGTAGTACGGCGTACGGCCAAAAGCAGAGCTATGGGGGGGCCTTTACAGTCTCCAATCTCCCTCAGGTTTCCTCTTCTACACAGAATGTAGTCGACCTGTGTACTCCTTCCTCCACTCTTATAGGTCACTCTATGTTCCTCCCTCTTTTGGAAATAGGTATTGACTATAGCCATTTCCATTCTCTTGGCAAAATCCACCACCATCTGTCCTTCCTGGTTTCTTTCCTTGACACCAAACCTACCCATCACTTCCTCATCCCCTCTGTTTCCTTCACCAACATGTCCATTCAGGTCTGCTCCAATCACCACTCTTTCCTCCCTGGGAATACTCTCTATCACTTCATCCAAATCTTTCCAAAATGTATCTTTCTCCTCCCCATCACATCCAACCTGTGGAGCATAACCACTGACTATGTTTAGCATCAGACCTTCTACTTCTACCTTCAGACACATCACCCTATCTGACACTCTCTTCACCTCTACTACATTCTTTGCCAACTCCTCCTTCAGGACCACCCCTACTCCATTTCTCTTTCTATCCACACCATGGTAAAACAGTTTGAACCCTGCTCCACTGCTGTGAGCCTTGTTGCCCTTCCACTTGGTTTCTTGGACACACTGAGAAACTATGAGAAGATTGATGGAGTTTATTACAGGCATACACCAACCAATCTGACTGAGGTGCAGTTGTTTCAGAAATAAAGATTAGACAAACATTTCTGTTTCTAGATGTTCAAAGCTGGAAGAGACAAATCGTAAAAGACTTGCAGCTGGAAATGAAGTGAAAGGCTGCTGCAGAACGTTTGACATGGACGGCTGAATAAGAGGTAGGAATACGTTTTTATGGACTGTCAGCATCTCTCTGCCTCATTCAATGCCCCTCATTTAGCCACAAAGCAACAAATCAGATGGTGCAACACACCAGTGACATTGTAGTTGACCTCTCCAGCGTAGTGCAGCAGTCGGAACTCCTCTCGGCCCATTACCTTCCGGGTCTTTCCATCAGCCAGCTTGTGACTGCAGGGACACAAGCAGAGTGTGAATTTAAAAATTCAACTATTATTTAGCAGGATATATTCTGACAAAGCATTTAAGTGTAAAGCTCTGTGAGACCAAACTGGGAATGTCTGATCCATGAAAATGAGCATCAAACTAACGTGACGAAGTGAGCGTGTCCTCCCACGGTGTCCTCCAGCTTCTCCAGGAAGGTGAAGTCACTGGCATCACCAGGCCTCAGACACTCTTCATCCTGTGAAGGGACAACAGTGAGTAAAGGTCTCACAGGAGGACAAACAGTTGGTTTTTCTGCCGGGATTACATTCACATGTTCAAGTGGACCATTCTGATAAGGTTTCTGATATTAAAGACCTACTTTAACACTTTAAAGAACACATTTTGGGGAGGCTGTGGCTGAGTGGTTGGAGCAGTCATTCTCCAATGCAAGAGTTGGGTGTTCAAATCCAACAGCAGTCATATGCCAAAGTGTCCATGGGCAAGACACTGAACCCCTTGTTGCCTCTGATGTGTGTCCCATCGGTGTGAATGTGATAAAGCTCTGATTAGTCTCTTTAGAATGATTTGTTCAATTAGCTTTGTAGAGATCTAGTAGATTGTTGTATGAATGGGTAAATGAGGGCACATATTATAATGTAAAGCACTTTGAGTATCTCGATAAGATAGAAAGGCGCTATATAAGTACAGTCCATTTACATTTTACTTATAAAGGCCAAGTGTGACATGAACAACAGTAACTTTCTCTGTCCTCATTATTTCCCCCATTGCAGTGAAGAGGGGGACTTGGAAATGCCTTCTGTCCATTAAAGATGTGAGCTGAATATAAGAGAAGTCATGTATCATATTCATCTGGAAAAAAATCAGATATACCCTGAAAGGTTCTGCAAAAAGATTCTGGGACACCTGGCAGACTTTTGTGTCATATGTTGAAAATAGGGATGTACGAGATTATTGGCATGGTATCGGCCAATATTAGCGTTAAATTTCAATATCGGACATCAGCCATTTCATTAAAATAACTCGCCAATATACAGTAAAAGGTGCTGTTTTTGCCTGCAGCGGCAGCACAACGTGATGACATTACAGCGGCAGTGCAACGCAATGACGTTACAGTGGCAGCGCAACACGATGACTTAACGTGCACCTACCTGATCTCAGGGCGGTGAGGAAAATTTCAAATGTCGGCGATGTGGAAGTTTTAATTTTCGTTGGTGAGGATTCGTTTGGCTGAATGGATTAGATTTCGGGGATTTTCTCAGGCACGTTCCATTGGTATGGTCATTTTTAATTTGGACATTTCGGAAGCGAGTGGACCGACACAGACTGAAGGTAGATGTCATTAAAGTTCTGCCTGTTCCCAAAACAATCGTGTTTATCTGACATTCAGCTCCCCGACTGGCCTTGACAGGCCATCTTATCTCAACACGCCTATAGAAGTTTTGTAAACCTGACGCTCTCCCCCCTCCCAAACTTTATACTGAGGAATTCCACAGACTTTTCAGAGGAGCCCAGCTGAATAAACATTCTGTCATCATTTCAGGACTCTGGATTTGCCTCTGACCGTCCTCGGCAGCCCCGTTAGCATGATTAGTCTTACAGCACAATGGATAGACAAAAACTTTGAACTTAAAAAGGCTGTCCTTCATACACAGGAGTGCAGAGGATCCCACACTGCAGCTAGGAACTGGAACAAGCCTCCACAAGTGAGACAGCATTGCAGGTGACTAATGCAAATAAATAACATTTAACACTTTTCATTTAATATACGTCAAAGTGCTATGCACTATGTGGGACGGCCGTGGTGTAGTGGTAATGGCAGTCATCTCCCGATCGGAAAGTTGGCGGTTCGACTCCCGGGACCCGCACCATGTGTCATTGTGTCCTTGGGCAAGACACTTAACCCTGAGTTGCTCCCGGTAGGGCTGGAAAGCACCTTGCATGGTAGTCTGCCGCCACCGGTTTATGAATGTGTGTAGCATTCAATATATGTGTAGCACTTTGAGATTTTCAGTAATGAAAAGTGCGTTATAAATTGAATTAATTATTATTATTAATTATTATTATTATGCATATCATATGGCTGTTACTGAATATATGTCACCAGCTCTTACAGCTGTTGCACAATTTTTGCAGCAAATAAGCCTAAATAAGAGGGCTATGTTCTGAAAAATGAAAATATGTAAAATATTGATATCGGCATCGGATATTGGTCAAATAAGTTTTAACATATCGGCATATTGGCCAAAAATCCAATATCGTGCATCCCTAGATGAAAACATGAAAATATACTGTAGTACCTTTTATAAATACAGTTATGTATGTGTGGCTGACCCAGTGTGGGTGAGGAGGGGTTTCTCTTTTATGTTCTGTTATTTGTGTTGAAAAACAAAAGGACTAATTAAAAGACCTTGATTAAAAAAAAAAGGTGTGAGCTGGATAACTGGAAAAATAAATGAGGTACTGACTTCCATTTTGGTGTGTGGCAACATCCTCAAAGTGTAGTTTCCGAAAATGATTGGGGAGGACTTGTGGGGTGGCCGAAGATTAATCTATGGTGGTCAAGGCCACCACTGGCCACCCCCTGGCTCCACCATTGTGCCTGGTTGTGAATAAAACTGTTCCACTCACCAGGACCTGTCATTCTGCGCTGCCTCAGAAAAGCAAATAAATAAAACTACCTCTCTTCCCACTTGATCATCTTTTTTCAAAAACATTTAGGTTTACTTGTATCCTCTGCTCAATTCCAGTCCAGGAAACACTCACCTCAAAAACTACAAACATTCCCTATTCAGACCCCTCAGCGACGGGGGACATGGACAAGAACATCGTTGATTATTGTTAGTAATTTTACTTCCATTATAAAGACACAAAACAACTACAACAGAAGGTATGTCGTCTCTTTTCCTGGTCTGAGATGAAACTTGGTTTGACCTTAGTTACTGACATTTAGATAAGAAGGATCTGAGGGAGGGTTTTTAGATGCTACAGTGTGTCTCCTCACCAGGATGGAGATGATGCCTTTAAACTTCTCCTCCACCAGGTCACAGATGATCTTGTTGTTGAAGTACTGAACCGGTTCCCACTGCAAACACACAAACACTCCTGGGGTCAGGGACTGTGTGCCACACTGAGCAGAAAATTACTGATGGGTAGGGGTGAAACATAAGAAATAAAGATGAATAATGATAAATGGGGAAAAAAAAGTTAGTAAACTCAGTCATCCAGGTCAATGAATCACAAAATAAGATTAAATCAGGTAATCTGGATAGTTTCTTTCTGGGAGAAACATTTCATCTTTCATCAGTCTGAGGCCTGCCACCAAGATTGGTCTTATAAATAGCACCTCGTTGATGTGTTTCAAGCCAGCGGGCTGTGGATTTATTTATTTATTTTTCTGCTTGCTCTCGGCGAAGGCAGACGCTTCCTCCTCTGCTCGGTCGCTGCTTTGCTCTTTGTCTTATGAACCTTTTTCAGAAACCCTATTTGCATACCTTCTGAACTGTAAACTATGGATTTGTTCAGCTGGTCTATCTTTCAACGCAACTGATCAAATGTTCTCAACAAGAAGAAAGGGTGAAGGAGAGCCCTCTTACCTCGGAAACATAATTTCATTCATGATAACTGGTTCTGCTTTTTGGAGTTAGTGGAAATCTAGATTATCGACACATTTGGAAACATCAGCAGCTGTTTAAGCTGTCTGGAATGCATGTGCCGGGCTTGGCAACACTCAGACTCTGTGTGAACTATCTGTGGACCTGTATCAGAGCTGAGCAGGCTGTGGAACTTTCTGGCAGTTTATGGACGGTTGGAAGGAATAGATCTGGGAGAAGTTGTAAGCCCGACTTCGGCGTAAGTAATCACAATTTGGCTGTTTGGAGTCGCCATGAGATGTACTAGCAAGACTGTAAAGGCAGTTGTGGAAATTAACAAGTTCGGCCTGCCCCAAAACAATGTTGAAATCTGATTCTGGCTCTGGCCTGGGAAGGCTGACTACCTCAATTTCTCCTTGGATGTTATGGAAATGAGATGCTCTGCTCCCCTCCCCACCCCCTCCCCTAGGATGTGGACCTGTGTCAGAGCTCAACCGAGCTGGCTGATAAACAAACTCCTCTTACCAGGACTATGGCTGGGCGTTCTGGACTGTGCTGTGCTATGACTTCCCCTCAACCTCATGCCTTTGCCAGACTCTCTCATTGCCTCCCCTGGTGCAGCATCCTAAGAGATGGGAAGGCACCAAAGGGCTGGGTTGCTCACCTGGCGGCTGTGCAGGGACCCCCTCCCCTACCTACTCCACACGCATATGCATTCTGTCTATTAATGTAGCTTTTTCTGTGCTGAGGCAGTTTTTTTTGCTTTCTTACACTGTGTCAAAGTCACAGTGTGAGAGACTTTTTATGCCTCCTTCCTTTTCTCGTGTTTTTCACTTTCTTTATCTAATGAAAAGGTGGTGCTGCTCTCTGCAGCTGCAGCCTCAGACATCTGTCTCCCCATGTCTGCTGTTTTCTTTTCTTGGAAGATGTACTGAAATTAAATTTCCCTTTGGGATCAATAAAGTATATTGATTGACTGATTGATTGAATTTCCAGAAACTGGCCTTTTTTCTGAACCATTTTGGCCAGGTGTCCTCAGGCTGTTTCTATGAGATGGCCATCAGGCCTAAAACATTTGATTGGTATGCATGATGATTGATTGATTAGACTGATAGTCCCTTCTTGCATTTGTAAAGTCAGTTTCTGTGAACTCCACAGCAGATCGGGTTGAAACACATCAAGGAGGTGATATTTATAAGACAGATCCTGGTGGCAGGCCTCAGACTGATGAAGTGTGAAGGATGAGAGACGAAATATTTCTCCCAGAAATAAACTGTCCATATGACCTGATTTAACTTTTTTTTCTAACAATAAATGGGCTGAGTTTAAAATTCAACAACAGAAGTGAAACAACTGACTGATGCTAAGAAACGAAGTGCTGTTCAATCCTCCTAAATTAACCATAATCAATAATAACCAAATGTTCAATCCTCCTAAATTAACCATAATCAATAATAACCAAATGTTCAATCCTCCTAAATTAACCATAATCAATAATAACCAAATGTTCAATCCTCCTAAATTAACCATAATCAATAATAACCAAATGTTCAATCCTCCTAAATTAACCATAATCAATAATAACCAAATGCTGTTAAGGCAAAGACCCATCATTTACTCTCAGTGGTAAAAAGAGTCATTCCTATTTTAGGTGAGAGCTACTGTGATATTTCTATATTTATATCCAGTCCAACAATCTAGCCTCCGTTTGTTTTCTTTGTTTACAACTCCGGACTGCTCTGAACATCTGCACAACCATTTTATAAAGTTTTAGTCAACAAAGAACAGAAATTCAACAAATTAATGTGAATTCCATCCATTATCCTTGACCCACTTCTTCCATTTTGGGTCACGGGGGTCAACGGTGCCCATGTCCAGCAATCACTGTGCGAGGAGCAGGGTACACCCTGGACAGGTTGCAAGTCCATCATAGGGCCTTAATGTAAATTGTATCCATAAAACTGATTTTACTCCTAAAAAATGTTATAATGTGGGAACTCCAGACCCAGAGTGTACATTTAGCTCTCTTTACATCCAACCTCCATGTGTTCTGGTAACGACAACCAGCCGTACGCTGTTGACTCACAATGTCAGCCCAGTTATCAGAGCCGTCTGTAACCGTCCCTGCTTTGTCCAATAATGACTTCTCATGTATATACAGATATTTATATATGTTTCTATAGAATCATTTTTAGACACATTAACTGATCCTGATCCTGGGGATGAAGTAAAACAAACTAAATAAAAAACTGAGGATTAATGCGAACAATAAACAGCTGCAGGCAGCACTTCATGACCAAAGCACAAAGCACACACCCACACAATCCTAGGAATCCTGGCACGCAGACACGCCTCTCACCCATTTGTATGTGGGGACACACACACACACTTACACCCCCCCCCCCCACACACACACACACACACAGACACAGAGGCTGAATGCTATAGCTCATGTTAGCTGTAAAAGCCACATCATTTCCATGGCGCTGACGGAGGTCGCGGCCCACGGTCTTCATGTCTTATCATAATGAGCTCTTTGAGATGTGCAGCCAAGTTTCTCCCACAACCTGTTTGTTCCCTGAACACATCATTTACATTAGGCTGAAGACAAGAGGACTTTGTTCCAGCAAAACTCAACAAAACCAGAAAATGATGATGACAGGCAAACAACCAAGAGACAAAGATGAATACAGAAATCAAAGCAGGGACCAGGAATCATGTTTGTGTTCCAACACTCTGAGACAGTGGACCTGCTTCCTTCACGTGATGGAGATGTTCATTCACTTACAGATGTGTCTCCCAGCTGCAGCTCTAAACACGTTGGAAGATCTTTGAAAGCCACACGGAGCAGAAACAGAATGTCTGAGAGCCAAACTCACATTTAAAACGTCATCAATCAATGTGCTCATGCACAAAGACTGACCCATTCACACTTTACATTNGGTGACGATGCAGAGAGTGGTGTCTGACCGTGATGCCTTCAGCCTCGTACTCCTCCTGCTCCGACTTCAGCGTGAGCTCAATGAAGAGCTGCTGCAGCTTCTCGTTACAGTAGTTGATGCAGAACTGCTCAAAGCTGCAACACACACACACACACACACACACACTCAATAATAATAATGAGTTCAATTTATAACACTTTTCATTAGTGAAAATCTCAAAGTGCTACACACATTCATACACCGGTAGCGGCAGACTACCATGCAAGGTGCTTTCCAGTCCTACCAGGAGCAACTCGGGGTTAAGTGTCTTGCCCAAGGACACAACGACACATGGTGTGGGGAACCGGGATTCGAACCGCCAACCTTCCGATCGGGGGACGACTGCCCTTACCACTACGCCACGGCCGCCCCATGACATGCACGTCAGCTGATTCAATGTATAAATACTGATGTGCGCTGATGGTGGATTCACGTTGTTTTAAAAACGATATGGGGTACGCATGGTGAACATCTTACCTGTTGCAGGTAACATTTAAACAACCTGAACAGAGTTTTGTTGTGACTGGATGAGCTAACGCTTCATATGCAGCCAAGATGAAGTGAATCACTGCCATCTCAAAATGATTCAAATCTCTAAAATGTCCAAGCAGTTTATGCAAATGTTGTTTAATAAATTGTTAATTACAAAACAATTCAACTTTTTGAATTAATAACAGAATTCTATGCTTCTATACAAGAGCAGCTAGCGGCAGCAACTAACATGAGCTATCACTTTAAACTTTAATAGTCTGCATGCATCTACTTAATGGTTAAACAATAAAAATAAACATGTTGGTCCAGTTAAAGACAAAACTCTGCAGTAGTTCATTTGGTAAGAAGTACATTTGACTTTACCTGTTGTGTTGGAAGACCTCAAAGCCGTAGATGTCCAGCAGGCCGATGACCGAGTAATTCTTACAGGAGTCATCCTGTCCAGCAAGCAGAGAAACACTCAGAGAGAAGCACCCTGATGCATGCTCAATAATCCAGGTAGAAAAATCTAAAAAAGCTAAGTCTGGTCCTCTGGACTCAGAGAGAAGGTCAACCAACGAGGGCATTCAATCTGCCTGCTGGCTTCTCAGCAGAATAAAAAACTTGCTGACTCATCTAACTTAACACTGAGGATGTTTATCTACTGGTGAGTTCAGATGCTATAACAGTGAGTGTCCACCAGGTGGCGGTGTACACATGTACCGTGTTTGCCAGAGAGGTGTTGATCTTGTTCACCAGCCACGTGAAGGTGCGTCCATAAACTGCTTTAGACAAAGCATCCCGAGCCGAAGACGCCTGCTCCGGGTTCAGAGGGCTCACGAGCTGCTCACACACACACACACACACACACACACACACACACACACACACACACACACACGCACGCACACACGCACACAGTGAAACACGTGGAAACAATAGATTTTCAGAGCCCAGTCACTTGAACAAGTTGTAACATGGAGCAGAGCAGACATCCCAAAGACAGGAAGTCTCTGCATCCAGACATGCAGTGTGAACTATTAGCCGAACTGAACTGATGAGAATTGGAGCGGATTTGCCACGGAATATAGCAGAAATCAGCAACAAACTCAAAACTACGCTTGGCAGAATGCAGATCTTAAAGTAATCTACCTGGAAGCTGCAGCAGAGGCGTTCCAGCGAGCACAAAAGGAAGCGCTGCTCAGGGGATGCCGGGCAGGGGTTATGGTGAGGCTGCAAGCTAACGCTAAAGCCGGAAAACTCCTGATGCCGTCTCTCTTTTTGTCAAACTAAACGTCCGCTCGTTGGACAACAAGATGGATTTACTTCGTCTGAGAGTGGGCGCCTCAGAAGAGATGATGAAGTGTGCTGTGCTTTGCCTCACGGAGACGTGGATTAAAAATGAAACGCCTGATACAGTCTTCCAGCTGGATGACAGACTCTTTTTTAGAGCGGACCGCTGCAGCGAACTAACGGGGGAATCACAAGGAGGCGGGGTGTGCACTTACGTGAGTAAAAGTTGGTGCACAAACTGTACTGTGATAAAAACCTCATGTTCCAAGGCTTTGGAGCAGATAACAGTGAGGTGTCTGCCCCATTATTTACCCTGCAAGTTCTCAGTGACTTTCATTACAGTTGTTTACATTTCTCCCGACGCGAATGCTAATGAATGCAGGACCTGCATGATCTGATCAGCTCGCTGCAGAGTGAACATCCTGAGGCTCTTTTCATTGTGGCTGGAGACTTTAATCACGTGAATTTAAAGGACTGTCTTCCAAACTTCAATCAGCATGTAACCATATCAACACGTGGAAACAACACGCTGGACCGTGTTTACACAAACATAAAAGACGCATACAAAGCCAAACCCCGCCCCCACCTAGGACTGTCAAGACTACATTTAGATATTAATGGTCCCTGCTTATCTGCCCCTGCTGAGATGCTCCAGACAAAAGAAAGTTAAATATTGGATCCAGGACAGTGGCCCCATACTGAGAGATTGTTTTGAATGAACAGACTAGTAGGTTTTCAGAGAAGCTGCTGAAAATAGAGGATCGCTTGATCTTGACCAATACACATCCTTAGTACTGGGGTACATTAGTACATGCACTGACACCATCTCCACCACAAAATATGTTAAAAGTTACCCAAACAGAAAACCTTGGCTGAATGCAGATGTTCGCAGCCTGCTGGCAGCCATGAACACTGCCTTCAGGTCTGGAAACTCAAAGTAGCTGAGAAGGACTAGGACAGAGCTGGTTGCTGGCATTAAGAGGGCCAAGGTCACATATGCACAGAGGATCGAGGGTCAATTCACCTCACAAGACCCAAGGAGCATGTGGAGGCGCATTAAATGCATAACAGATTATAAAGGCAGGAGCGAACAATGCCCCAAAGACCCATCTCTGCCTGATGCCCTCAACAAGTTCTATGCACGCTTTGAAGACCCAAACAGACCACCCAGCACCAGACTCACCCCATCACCAGATGAAGAGCATCTCAGCGTGACCGCAGCAGAAGTAAGGAGTACTTTCAGGAGGATCAACCTTCACAAAGCAACAGGCCCCAAAAAAATCCCCGGGAAAATGTTGAAAGAATGTGCCAGTCAGCTCTACGATTTGCTGGCAGACATCTTTAACACCTCACTTGCCCTGGAGACAGTTCCCATCTGCCTGAAGACCGCCACCATCATCCCAGTCCCAAAAAGCTCCACAGTGACTGGTCTGAATGACTATCGGCCAGTAGCCTTCACCCCGATAGTCGCGAAATGCTTTGAAAAACTGGTCACGACTCATATCAAGACAACCGTCAACATCAATGAGGATCCTCATCAGTACGCATACCGCGAAAACCGATCAACAGAGGACGCCATCTCCTCTGTGGTCCACACTGCTCTCACCCACCTGGAACAGAAGGACTCCTACGTCCGTCTGCTCTTTGTGGATTTCACACCTGCTTTCAACACCATGATCCCCCAAACTCTGATGGACAAACTATTAACACTTAGACTAAGCCCCTCCGTTTGTAACTGGGTCCTGGACTTCTTACCAAACAGACCTCAGTCAGTGAGGATCCACAACTTCTCCTCCTCCGCCATAACCATCAGCACTGGCTCTCCTCAAGGATGTGTGTTGAGCCCTCTTCTGTTCACTCTGCTCACATATGATTGTGAAGCTACCCATCCAGGCTGTCATATTGTAAAGTTTGCAGATGATACAGCGGTGGTGGGATGCATCACAAACAATGATGAGTCCAGCTACAGACAGGAGGTGGAACACCTGGAGAGCTGGTGCAAAGAGAATAACCTTCACATGAATGTGAAGAAGACAAAGGAGATGATTGTGGACTTCAGAAGGAACAAACAAACCACACCCCACTGAACATAGGTGGATCAGTGGTGGAAGTGGTCTCCAGCTACAAGTACTTGGGTGTACACTTGAATGATAACCTCAGCTGGAGCAACAACACCACCAGCCTGATCAAGAAAGGTCATCAGAGACTCTACTTCCTCAGACGGCTGAGACGAGCTGGTCTGAGCAGCCCAGTCCTCACCTCCTTCTACAGGTGTGCAGTGGAGAGCATCCTGTGCTCCAGCATCAACGTGTGGCATGGAGGCTGCACAGTTGAAGAGAGGAAAGCTCTACAGAGAGTGGTGAAGGCTGCACAGAAGTCTGTTGGAGTCAGTCTCCCCACCATCACAGACATTTACACCTCCAGATGCAGGAAAAGAGCCACCTGCATCATGAAAGACCTCACTCACCCAGCACACTCACTCTTTGCCCCACTCCCCTCAGGACGGAGGTTGAGGAGCATCAAATGTAGAACCACTAGACTGAGGAACAGCTTCTACCCTGAGGCTGTTAGACTCATGAATAAATAAATAATAAGAATAAACACTGCAAAATATCACATCATGCTGATGCTGATCTGTTTTCTTGTTGCTATGTTAATCTGTGACCATCTGCTCATAAAGACTCATGTTCGTGCTGCTGTTTGGAGAAATGTTTTTCTATGATATTAGTGCTTATGGTACATCCAGACCGAACGCGATTTCAACTTCAAAAAAGCTCAACACGCACGCAAGTGGACGCACTTTGTGTCCAGACCAAAAAGCCAGAAGCGAAACTACCCAGAAAACTGCTGCGCAGGGTTGCCAGATAAAAATTAATTAATCATCTAGTACTGTTGCTTATTTTTTATTTTTTTTTACCCAAACTGTCATATTTGCTGCGTGAGGGTCTGATAAGATTAATAATGTGTTGAGTTTAGTGAACATTTGCACTGAAAAGGGGTAAAAATAAATAAATAAATAAAATAAAATTCATGTTTATCTGGCAACCCTGCTGCTGCGGGGGTGTGGGGGAGGAGCTTACCGGTGTACCGAGTCGTCAATGCACTCCGCGAGGTGAGGAGCTCTTTATTTCTGTCTCTGTGGAGCAGACTTGACTGGTTGTGAAGGAATTGTCGCGAACACACAGCTACAATGAGTTTCTCTTCCATATTCCATGACTCCGCGGGTTTTTTCTGTGTTCCACAAACAATACGTCACATGCGCAATGGTTTCCGCGTCACTGGTTTCCGCGTCACATAGGGACTCTCCCCCTGACCCCCTCTCTTCTCCCCCGACTCTCCCTGATTGGTTGACACACCAACCAATCGGGTAGAGTTTGAGCGGCGTTTGAAAGTTGAACGGCGAAATCTTCAGCATGTTGGAGGCGTGCTTTGGAGGTTGACGCGGGTTCACGTGCACGGAAATCGCTCTCCAGCACGCTCAACACGCACGCGACGTGACGCAAGACGCCAGGAGGCTGCTGGAGGTGCGTCCACCATTGACTTTGCATGTAAACTGGACGTTCCTGCAGTAGAAAACGCATTCGGTCTGGATTCACCATTAGTGTATTTTTAGTTGATGTTTTTTTAGTTAATTCTAGATGTTATTGCTGTTTTTCTCTTACAATTTGTTGTTGGATGTAACTGGGACCCTGTGTACATAATCTCGTTTCATCACATGTACCACATGCGGTGCAAATGACAATAAAGACTCTCTGACTCTGACATGTCTCTACACATGGACAGTGTCTCCACACAGGGACAGTGTCCCCACACAGGGACAGTGTCTCCACACAGGGACAGTGTCTCCACACAGGGACAGTGTCTCCACACAGGGACAGTGTCTCCACACAGGGACAGTGTCTCCACACATACCTCCTCTCCCTTGGCGATGATCTTTTTGTGCGTCAGCGCCTCTGTCAGCGTGGTCCCATTCACCCCGAACAACTGGAAAAGTGCAACACGTTAGTCTCCCAGCAGAGGGAGGTGCAGCCTAAACGGACATGAAGCTTATTATGGTCTGCCACAAACTGCCATCACATTTACCATCATTGGTTTATAACAAAGTAATTATACAGTTTGTAGTAGAGCAAAAACCAAAGTAACAAAACATGGAAGATGCACCAGGTGTATTCCAGTAGATTTACAAAAAGAGGCAACATGATGAACTCCTGCAGAGCCTGACTCCAGAGTTCATCAGTTTGTGACTTTTTGTCCAACTCTCTGACTCCTGTAACCCTGCTCATTTAGTGAGTCGTGTGTGTGTGTGTGTGTTGTGTGTGTGTGTGTGTGTGTGTGTGGGGGGGGGGTTGTCGGTTGTTTCTGGTCCTTCAGGACTGCAGGACAAGGAAGGAAGCTTGGACAGGATCAAACTGTTTGTTCCAATTGATTGTTTCCTGAAACAAACTGTTGAGATTTATTTGAGCTGACTCAGCATCTAACTGAGCTTCACTCTCCTCCATCTTCAGTTTCTGCCACCACAGAGTCTGAGCTGCACCTTCACTTACACACACTTACAGCTCTACATCCATCACACATCCAACAGCTCTACATCCATCATACATCCAACAGCTCTACATCCATCACACATCCAACAGCTCTACATCCATCATACATCCAACAGCTCTACATCCATCACACATCTAACTGAGCTTCACTCTCCTCCATCTTCAGTTTCTGCCACCACAGAGTCTGAGCTGCACCTTCACTTACACACACTTACAGCTCTACATCCATCACACATCCAACAGCTCTACATCCATCATACATCCAACAGCTCTACATCCATCATACATCCAACTGAGCTTCACTCTCCTCCATCTTTAGTTTCTGCCACCACAGAGTCTGAGCTGCACCTTCACTTACACACACTTACAGCTCTACATCCATCACACATCCAACAGCTCTACATCCATCATACATCCAACAGCTCTACATCCATCATACATCCAACTGAGCTTCACTCTCCTCCATCTTTAGTTTCTGCCACCACAGTCTGAGCTGCACCTTCACTTACACACACTTACAGCTCTACATCCATCACACATCCAACAACTCTACATCCATCACACATCCAACAGCTCTACATCCATCATACATCCAACAGCTCTACATCCATCATACATCCAACAGCTCTACATCCATCATACATCCAACAGCTCTACATCCATCATACATCCAACTGAGCTTCACTCTCCTCCATCTTTAGTTTCTGCCACCACAGAGTCTGAGCTGCACCTTCACTTACACACACTTACAGCTCTACATCCATCACACATCCAACAGCTCTACATCCATCATACATCCAACAGCTCTACATCCATCATACATCCAACTGAGCTTCACTCTCCTCCATCTTTAGTTTCTGCCACCACAGAGTCTGAGCTGCACCTTCACTTACACACACTTACAGCTCTACATCCATCACACATCCAACAGCTCTACATCCATCATACATCCAACAGCTCTACATCCATCATACATCCAACTGAGCTTCACTCTCCTCCATCTTTAGTTTCTGCCACCACAGAGTCTGAGCTGCACCTTCACTTACACACACTTACAGCTCTACATCCATCACACATCCAACAGCTCTACATCCATCATACATCCAACAGCTCTACATCCATCATACATCCAACTGAGCTTCACTCTCCTCCATCTTTAGTTTCTGCCACCACAGAGTCTGAGCTGCACCTTCACTTACACACACTTACAGCTCTACATCCATCACACATCCAACAGCTCTACATCCATCATACATCCAACAGCTCTACATCCATCACACATCCAACAGCTCTACATCCATCATACATCCAACAGCTCTACATCCATCACACATCTAACTGAGCTTCACTCTCCTCCATCTTCAGTTTCTGCCACCACAGAGTCTGAGCTGCACCTTCACTTACACACACTTACAGCTCTACATCCATCACACATCCAACAGCTCTACATCCATCATACATCCAACAGCTCTACATCCATCATACATCCAACTGAGCTTCACTCTCCTCCATCTTTAGTTTCTGCCACCACAGAGTCTGAGCTGCACCTTCACTTACACACACTTACAGCTCTACATCCATCACACATCCAACAGCTCTACATCCATCACACATCCAACAGCTCTACATCCATCACACATCCAACAGCTCTACATCCATCATACATCCAACAGCTCTACATCCATCACACATCTAACTGAGCTTCACTCTCCTCCATCTTCAGTTTCTGCCACCACAGAGTCTGAGCTGCACCTTCACTTACACACACTTACAGCTCTACATCCATCACACATCCAACAGCTCTACATCCATCATACATCCAACAGCTCTACATCCATCATACATCCAACTGAGCTTCACTCTCCTCCATCTTTAGTTTCTGCCACCACAGAGTCTGAGCTGCACCTTCACTTACACACACTTACAGCTCTACATCCATCACACATCCAACAGCTCTACATCCATCATACATCCAACAGCTCTGCATCCATCATACATCCAACTGAGCTTCACTCTCCTCCATCTTTAGTTTCTGCCACCACAGTCTGAGCTGCACCTTCACTTACACACACTTACAGCTCTACATCCATCACACATCCAACAACTCTACATCCATCACACATCCAACAGCTCTACATCCATCATACATCCAACAGCTCTACATCCATCATACATCCAACAGCTCTACATCCATCATACATCCAACAGCTCTACATCCATCATACATCCAACTGAGCTTCACTCTCCTCCATCTTTAGTTTCTGCCACCACAGAGTCTGAGCTGCACCTTCACTTACACACACTTACAGCTCTACATCCATCACACATCCAACAGCTCTACATCCATCATACATCCAACAGCTCTACATCCATCATACATCCAACTGAGCTTCACTCTCCTCCATCTTTAGTTTCTGCCACCACAGTCTGAGCTGCACCTTCACTTACACACACTTACAGCTCTACATCCATCACACATCCAACAGCTCTACATCCATCATACATCCAACAGCTCTACATCCATCATACATCCAACTGAGCTTCACTCTCCTCCATCTTTAGTTTCTGCCACCACAGAGTCTGAGCTGCACCTTCACTTACACACACTTACAGCTCTACATCCATCACACATCCAACAGCTCTACATCCATCATACATCCAACAGCTCTACATCCATCATACATCCAACTGAGCTTCACTCTCCTCCATCTTTAGTTTCTGCCACCACAGAGTCTGAGCTGCACCTTCACTTACACACACTTACAGCTCTACATCCATCACACATCCAACAACTCTACATCCATCACACATCCAACAGCTCTACATCCATCATACATCCAACAGCTCTACATCCATCATACATCCAACAGCTCTACATCCATCATACATCCAACAGCTCTACATCCATCATACATCCAACAGCTCTACATCCATCATACATCCAACAGCTCTACATCCATCATACATCCAACAGCTCTACATCCATCATACATCCAACAACTCTACATCCATCATACATCCAACAGCTCTACATCCATCACACATCCAACAACTCTACATCCATCACACATCCAACAGCTCTACATCCATCATACATCCAACAGCTCTACATCCATCATACATCCAACAGCTCTACATCCATCATACATCCAACAGCTCTACATCCATCATACATCCAACAGCTCTACATCCATCATACATCCAACAACTCTACATCCATCATACATCCAACAGCTCTACATCCATCATACATCCAACAACTCTACATCCATCATACATCCAACAGCTCTACATCCATCATACATCCAACAGCTCTACATCCATCATACATCCAACAACTCTACATCCATCATACATCCAACAACTCTACATCCATCATACATCCAACAACTCTACATCCATCATACATCCAACAGCTCTACATCCATCATACATCCAACAACTCTACATCCATCATACATCCAACAGCTCTACATCCATCATACATCCAACAGCTCTACATCCATCATACATCCAACAGCTCTACATCCATCATACATCCAACAACTCTACATCCATCATACATCCAACAACTCTACATCCATCATACATCCAACAACTCTACATCCATCATACATCCAACAACTCTACATCCATCATACATCCAACAGCTCTACATCCATCATACATCCAACAACTCTACATCCATCATACATCCAACAGCTCTACATCCATCATACATCCAACAACTCTACATCCATCATACATCCAACAGCTCTACATCCATCATACATCCAACAACTCTACATCCATCATACATCCAACAGCTCTACATCCATCATACATCCAACAACTCTACATCCATCATACATCCAACAACTCTACATCCATCATACATCCAACAGCTCTATATCCATCATACATCCAACAACTCTACATCCATCATACATCCAACAACTCTACATCCATCATACATTCAACAGTTCTACATCCATCACACATCCAACAACTCTACATCCATCATACATCCAACTGAGCTTCACTCTCCTCCATCTTTAGTTTCTGCCACCACAGAATCTGAGCTGCACCTTCACTTACACTGACTTACAGCTCTACATCCATCACACATCCAACATCTCTACATCCATCATATATCCAACAGCTCTACATCATCATACATCCAACAACTCTACATCCATCATACATCCAACAACTCTACATCCATCATACATCCAACAACTCTACATCCATCATACATCCAACAGCTCTACATCCATCATACATCCAACAACTCTACATCCATCATACATCCAACAACTCTACATCCATCATACATCCAACAGCTCTACATCCATCATACATCCAACAACTCTACATCCATCATACATCCAACAACTCTACATCCATCATACATCCAACAACTCTACATCCATCATACATCCAACAGCTCTACATCCATCATACATCCAACAACTCTACATCCATCATACATCCAAAAGCTCTACATCCATCATACATCCAACAACTCTACATCCATCACACATCCAACAACTCTACATCCATCACACATGCAACAACTCTACATCCATCATAAAATCAAAAAAGGCGTTCAATACAGGATCAACTGGACTTTATTTGTTGCAGAAAACGTTTCGACTTCTGTCCAGAAGTCTTTTTCAATTCTGAATGGAAGCTGTGAGAACGAGAAGTTTTATACAGGCTTACAAGTCACGCACCAACATATGAAATTGGAAACTGAAATAACACCACAAATTAACTAACATGCCCATTCTATTTAAATTGACAAAACGACACATCCCAGCTTAACAAAAGGGGGTTTGTAACACATACATGTAAATTGAAAGATCACACCTAACAGTAGGAGGTTCCCTTGAGGTCTCTGTTAGAAGACACAAAACTGTATGTAAATTGACAAACAACACCTCCCAAACAACAACAGAGGCTACTCAGAGAACTTTGTTAGTCTAATTTACAGACAAGGCATCCCTGCTCCCATCCGGTGTAAAACGTTTCGGAATCAAATCCAAAACTGAGTTATAGGTCTTAGACAGTTGAAATCTCAGACCTCCTCCTCTGTTAAGAGAAGGTTTTTCTCTCTTAACATACACAGCTTCCTTTACCCCCCTCTCAAACCATCTGTGTTCTCGGTCCAAAATTTGAACATTCTGGTCCTCAAAGGAGTGTCCCTTGTCCGTGAGGTGGAGGTGAACTGCAGAGTTTTGTCCAGAGGAGGTTGCTCTCCTATGTTGAGACATTCTTTTGTGGATAGGTTGTT
>JBBPBX010039343.1:4949-19207 GCA_038048925.1 Garcialebias charrua
ACCATAGACATACATTATATATAGATATCTATGGTGTTGACTGTGTACTTGGGCGCATGTACAGACGTGACCTGGTGGGCGGTCTATATAAGATATCTATGGTCAGCCCCCTCTCCGCGCCCCCTCCCCCCCACCCGCTCTCACAGCAGAGAAAAAAGGGACAGCGGCTGATTTTCAGACTTTTGCGGCGATCGGTGGATAAAATCGGCTTCTCATTTAACGATCGGCCGATTTCCGATTTCCTCAAAATAAGGAAATCGGGGCCGATCGATCGGCCGGCCGATTTATCGGTGCATCCCTAACTAAAATTAAAAATATTTGACCAAAGAAAAACCAGAGCAGGGCTGGAGAGATAAATACGATTGTTATTTCTGTGACTGTACAACCCACAGGAGACATGACATTACAGCACATTTCATTCCTCGGCTTTAAAGCAGATTCACAGCTGACGCTGCTAAAAATTACAGATTTATTTATTTATTTAGTTAGTTAGTTATTTACTCTGAGAGCAGAACTTCAATCTCCGCACCCGTAAAGTTCTTCTTTTTACTTTTCGCTGTCATTTTTATGAACGGACACTTCCTGCTCTCTGAGGCAGGAAACGTAGCCTATATGGTGTTTTGAGGGGTGGGAATTATGTAAATAACCTCTCCGCGTGCACGAGCAGGTGGATAGAACAGGTGGGATTCATCATATTTACGCTCCCATTTACACACTTTTCCTGAGGATAGAAGAGTTTGTTGAATCTGACGTGGCATGTTCGTATGAACAAAAGTAAGAGAAATTTAGGATAAAAATACGAACATGTTCTTGCATGAGGCCCAATGTTTCTAAATTCTAAAGCTCTAAAAGAGCACAGTATGTCATGATTTCAGCTCCCTGCCTCCTCTGCTCTTTGACACCTGCGAGCGCTCTTGGCCACGCCTACTTCTCCGCTCTGCATGGAGAACAGTTGATCAGCTGCAGCAGGAAGTTTTACTTGCAGCTCTGGGCTGCACAAAGGTGAAGCAGGTGCTAAATAATTTAAAATATATATTTTTTTTATTCCATGCCGATCGTGCGGCTCATCCATCAATCAGCCATTGGCCCTCATTCACGAACCGTTCGTACGCACAGATTTGTTCTTAAACTGTGCGTACGAGTGATTTAGGATCATTTGCGGCATTCAACAATGTTTTCGTATCCTACGATTTTTTTCAGATACGAACAAAATTTACGAGTGGTCCGGACCTGTCGTATATTTTAGGAGCGTCAGTCTGCTGTCATCCAGACGGATCTTCTCCACGAATAACTTCATATTTCGTTATTTAGAAAATATTTTGGGTTTAAAAAAATCACGCACCATAATTATTCTTGACAATAGGTTATTCTGTTTGAATTAGAATTATAATTTTAAGTTTAATTTGTCTGGTGTGTCGCGCAGGCTTCAGTGAGTCGTGCGCTCCCCTTGGTCATCAAAGCCGCTCCTCATATTAACACCCAGGTACATAAAATTCCCATACACCAGCCGCAGAACAAGTACGAATTAAGACTGATCTTGTGCCAAACACGGTGCGCCACAGCTCTTCTGAATAAGTGAAACTATAATGTAACACAGTTGTTTACACTAAAATTATAAATATTTGACCATCCGACACTTGCGGGGGGTGGGGGGTGGGGGGTAGCGGTGCGCCACAGCTCTTCTGAATAAGTGAAACTATAACACAGTTGTTTACACTAACATTAAAAATATTTGACCATCCGACACTTGCGGGGGGTGGGGGGGTAGCGGTGCGCCACAGCTCTTCTGAATAAGTGAAACTATAATGTAACACAGTTGTTTACACTAACATTAAAAATATTTGACCATCCGACACCTGCGGGGGGGTGGCGGGGTGGCGGTGCGCCACAGCGCGACTGAGAGCAGATCTCCGAACGCGTGAAGTTCCTCCTTTTACTTCTTGAGTTTGAATGAATGGACACTTCCTGCTGTCAAAAGGCAGGAAACGTGGCCTTATATGGTGTTTTGAGGGGTGGGAATTATGTAAATGACCTCTCCGCGAGCACGCGCAGGTTGATAGAACAGGTGGGATTCATTAAATTTACGCAGCCATTTACACACTTTTCTTGAGGATAGAAGAGTTTGTTGAATCTGACGTGGCATGTTCGTACGAACGCTTCGTACGAACAAAAGTAGGAGAAATTTAGGATAAAAATACGAATATTTTCGTGAATGAGGGCCAATCACTCTAGCCTGGTTAAAACCAGACCCTTGTCCTTCACTTTGCTTTGTACTACAAAGCGAAGTGAAGGACAAGGGTCTGGTTTTAACCAGGCTACAATTACTCTATTTTTGTCTGCCTGATTTTTTTTAAAGCTTGTAGCTAATATGCTTCTCTCTTGCTAATTTTAGCCTGTAGCTACAGCTTTGCTAATTTTACATTTTAGTTACTGCTCTGCTTGTTTTAACTTTAAAAATACAATTCAAAATTAATTCTTCCAAAAAGTCTTACCTGGCTATCAGTACCGTCATCTATGGGCTCATAAAGGTCACTAATTGCCACAAACCTGCCGAGAAAAAAAATGCATTGACATGTTTTTTAATATTGTTGGTTGTAAATAGCATTAAATGGCACACTGGTTTGGTAAACTATAAATGCAACAAAAAAAAGTTAAAAGACATCTCAGAAAAATGTTGAGGTAAATCTGGCACTGACTTTTGGTCAATGGGCTCCAGCAGCTCCAGGGCCGGCTCAATCTCAGCCTCCGGGTCACTGGTCTCCACTGTGGTGCTGGCAATAGCAATGTACTTCCCCTGGGCTGCCACATTGTGAGCATAAGAGATCATGCACACATAGATATCTGGAGTAGTGAAAGAAAAAGAAACATATCAGAGAAGCACAAAATCCAGATTAAACCAATCCATGATAATTTATGACAGAAAACAAAAATGACATGAAATTTAAATCCTCTTTAATCGTGTTTGGCTAACCTGCTGCTTGTCTGCTTTTGTCAAGCTTTTATCCCTGTTTTTATCTGTAGATGAGTCTTTTGGCATATTTGTCAGTTAATTAATTTGGTAGGGTAGGGTGGGGATGTTGTAGTATGAGATGAGAGATCCGTGTGTTAGGTTTGTTTAATCTAACCCAACCGCTGTGTTTGAATTGTCCACTCGTTCACTTTTCACTGCCTTATGTTAACCATTTTGTAGTGCAGTTAGATTTTTTTGCTGCAATATTCATCCACTTTAAGTGCATTTGAAACTCATAACGTGATGCAGTAAAAGAAGTGTACAGAAAATAACACTATGATGCAGCCTGAGCTGATACAGCAAGCTAATCAAGGCTAATTCAGATTCAGTTTATTATTGCCATTGTCAATGAACAGGATTCACAGACTAGGAATTTGCTCCGGCATAACGGTGCATAAAATGTAAAATATAGAAACATAAAACATAAAAAACACAAACCATAAAACATCAATACAATATTCAGTGAACAAAACCTACTAAAAAACAGCGCAATTAGAGTGGTGCAATCAAAATACAGTGATACAGTGATTCCCAATCAAAATACAAAATACAGCGACCAAGGCAAGTTATGAGGTAACATGGTTATGAGTGTTCAAAAGTCTGACAGCAGAGGGGAAGAAGGGTTAGTAGGTAATGCTAACATTTGCAGCTCAATATTGTAATTGACAAGACTCTTTCACAAAACACCTCCATCCAGGATTCAAACACCTTCTGGCTGCTTCAGTGTGACTTCTGAAGGGACCATGGTGATGGGGTGGGGTGGGAGGTCAAAGCCATCCCATCCCTGGTATGCCTTTGTGTCATGGAGCAAGGCAGCAAAGTGGCCAAGACAAGGAAAAGTAAGCCGGTGCCTCTGCTCAGTATGAAGTGATGACATATGGGTTGTGCAACACACCCGGTGTTTTTTAACCTTTTTTGAGCCAAGGCACAGTGTTTTCATTGACTCATTGACTCATTCATTGACTAAAGCTCCTCGGATGAGAAGCGAAACGTCTTGTTGCTACAAATAAAGTCCAGTTGTTCTGTAAAATAAAAATAAAAATACAAATAAAGTCCAGTTGTTCTGTAAAATAAAAATACAAATAAAGTCCAGTTGTTCTGTATTGAACGCCTTTTTTGATTTTATCATGTCCTGGACGACTGAGAATCTTCACCAGCACAGTGTTTTCATTGAAAAAATCACGAGGCACACGGTACACCACCAACCAAAATTGTAAACAAAGATACTCTGTATGCGCCTATATTAAATATACAGTATAGTCATTCTTATCAAAGTGTCTTGAATAGGAATGAAATAAACAGCTTCTGCTGTTCGAAGTAATGTTTTTATGCTATTAGTGCCTAGTGTATTTTTAGTTGATGTTATTCTTAGTTCATATCTTAGATGTTACTACTGTTTTTCTTTTACATTTTATTGTTGCATGTAACTGGGACCCTGTGTACATAATCTCGTTTCATCACATGTACCACATGCGGTGCAAATGACAATAAAGACTCTCTGACTCTGACTGATTATGGAAAAGCTTCAGGAATACACACACTTCATGAAACGCCACATTTAAAAGGATGGAGTTTAGAGTTGGAGTTGCCATGCTGCTGTACAAACACATAGAGCAAACATTGAGAGCATCAGAAAGAGCAATTATTGCTTGTTTCGTCTATAAAAAACAGCAACATAAGCCATAATTATATAAAAAACAAAAACACAGAAGAAAGCCAGGGTTGAAAGGGAAAGCCAGTACCTTTGACACAACAACACAGCTTTAGATTTCTTCAAAACCAAATACAGCAAAAATTCTGTAGCTGTAGAAGTAGAAGGTCTGATGCTAAACATCGTCAGTGGTTATGCTCCACAGGTTGGATGTGATGGGGAGGAGAAAGATAAATTTTGGAAATATTTAGATGAAGTGATAGAGAGTATTCCCAGGGAGGAAAGAGTGGTGATTGGAGCAGACCTGAATGGACATGTTGGTGAAGGAAACAGAGGGGATGAGGAAGTGATGGGTAGGTTTGGTGTCAAGGAAAGAAACCAGGAAGGACAGATGGTGGTGGATTTTGCCAAGAGAATGGAAATGGCTATAGTCAATACCTATTTCCAAAAGAGGGAGGAACATAGAGTGACCTATAAGAGTGGAGGAAGGAGTACACAGGTCGATTACATTCTGTGTAGAAGAGGAAACCTGAGGGAGATTGGAGACTGTAAGGTTGTGGCAGGGGAGAGCGTGGCCAGACAGCATCGGATGGTTGTGTGTAGAATGACTGTTGTTGTGAAGAAGAGAAAAAGAGTAAAATCAGAGAAGAAGACCAAATGGTGGAAGCTAAAGAAGGAAGAATGTTGTGAGAAATTCAGAGATGAGCTGTTAAAGGCTCTGGGTGGTAAGAAAGAGCTTCCAAGTGACTGGGCTACTACAGCAACAGTAATTAGAGAGACAGGTAGGAAGGTACTTGGTGTGTCATCTGGACAGAGAATGGATGATAAGGAAACCTGGTGGTGGAATAGTGAAGTGCAAGACGCCATTCAAAGAAAGAGATTAGCCAAGAAGAAATATGACAGTGAGAGGACTGAAGAGAGGAGACAGGAATATAAGGAGATGGGACATAGAGCAAAGAGGGAAGTAGCTAAGGCAAAGCAGAGGGCGTACAATGAGTTGTATGGGAGACTGGACACTAAAGAGGGTGAGAAGGACTTGTACCGATTGGCAAGACAGAGGGATCAGGCTGGAAAGGATGTGCAACAGGTTAGGCTTATTAAAGATGGGAATGGGAATGTTCTAACAAGTGAGGAGAGTGTGATGGGAAGATGGAAGGATTACTTTGAGGAGCTAATGAATGAAGAGAATGAAAGAGAAAGAAGAGTGGAGGTAATAGAAACTGTGGACCAGGAAGTGGGAAAGATTAGTGAGGGTGAAGTCCGGAAAGCTCTGAAAAGAATGAAGAAGGGGAAGGCAGTAGGACCTGATGACATACCAGTGGAGGTTTGGAAATGTCTTGGAGAGATGGCAGTGAGGTTTTTGACTCAAATATTTAATGGAATATTTGAGGGTGAGAAAATGCCTGAAGAATGGAGAAGAAGTGTGCTGGTTCCCATTTTTAAGAACAAGGGTGATGTACAGAGTTGTAGCAACTACAGGGGAATTAAGTTGATGAGCCACACAATGAAGATCTGGGAGAGAGTTGTGGAAGCAAGACTTAGACAAGAGGTGACTATCTGTGAGCAACAGTATGGTTTCATGCCAAGAAAGAGCACCACAGATGCCATCTTTGCTTTGAGGATGTTGATAGAGAAGTACAGAGAGGGTCAGAAAGAACTCCATTGTGTGTTTGTGGATTTAGAAAAAGCATATGACAGGGTGCCAAGAGAGGAGGTGTGGTATTGCATGAGGAAATCTGGAGTGGCAGAAAAGTATGTTAGACTGGTACAGGACATGTATGAGGACAGCAGGACAGTGGTGAGATGTGCTGTAGGAGTGACAGATAGCTTCAAGGTGGAGGTGGGAGTGCATCAAGGATCGGCTCTGAGCCCCTTCTTGTTTGCTCTGGTGATGGACCGACTAACAGATGAGGTCAGGCAGGAATCCCCATGGACTATGATGTTTGCAGATGACATTGTGATCTGTGGTGAGAACAGGGAACAGGTGGAAGAGAACTTGGAGAGGTGGAGGTATGCACTTGAAAGAAGAGGAATGAAAGTCAGCCGTAGTAAGACAGAGTACATGTGTGTGAATGAGAGGGAGGCCAGTGGAACAGTGAGGCTACAAGGAGCAGAGGTCACAAAGGTGCAGGACTTCAAGTACTTGGGGTCCACTGTCCAGGAAAATGGGGAATGTAAAGAGGTGAAGAAGAGAGTCCAGGCAGAATGGAGTGGATGGAGAAAAGTTTCAGGAGTGATTTGTGACCAAAAAAAAGTGTCAGCAAAGGTGTAAAGGATCTTTAGTGGGTCAGTATTAAACTGACACACTTTACCTTAATTAATTACTTATTCAGATTGAACAGTAATTCACGGATTATTTTCTTTTCAAGTTTACCCAATATTTCTGTGATCATTTATGATGGATGGTGCAACATAAAGCCATAAAGTGACAATGAAAACGTTGATTTAGTCTGTATGCCAAAGACACTACCTTTTATTTAAAATAAATCAACTAAAATTAATTCCAATGTACACTTGATTGATTGATTTCAATTTCTTACAAATTAAACGCATCAGCACATTTAATTGTAACAACAGACATAAGTAATGATGACAATACTTTTTATCTGTAGGTTTTTTTTACTTAAAATGTAGTTACCAGCTTAGAATGAGATAAAAGAAGAGGTTTAAGAGGAATAGGTCAAGGATGGAGAGATGGAAGTTTAAAGGAAGTTATCTATTTTGAGTTTAACCAGACTGACACTTCTCCATACGAAAACCAGCTCAACTCCACAGCACGTTCTAGTAAAACATCAGCAACTCTGTACCTGTTAGATGTTCCGTCTCGGTTGGTAGAGTTGAGAAGCAGTCTAATGCCGGTTACCCACTGCACTACTCGAAACGCGCCTGCCGTCCCCTTTTGGCCGCTGGTCACGGTCCCACTGAACCACTGAACACCGTCTGATGACGTACACTAGGGGGTAGCAGAGGGAGGGGTCTCTGGCTTGTTTTCCGGGTTCAGTTGTTGTTTTAACTGCACCTCCGACGGTCTTCGATGAGATTAAAACTTTTTTTTATGTTTGGGGTGATCTACACTGGAGAGGACAGCAGCCTGTCAGCAGCAACTGTAAAAATGCCACGTTTCTTACCGGAGTTTGGTTCCAATTCCTGGAGGCTCGATCCGGTGAGTTTAAAAAGTCCGAAAAAAGTCCCGTTGTGGTTGTGTAATCAGATAGCGAGGCTCTCCCGACTGTTTGCCGGATGCGTCGAGCCGCCAGAGATCAACATTTGGGCGCGCGTGCGTGTGCAGGCTGCCCCCGCGCCGCTTCGATCACTTGAATCGCGCCGCTTCCTTGTTCGCCGTGACTCCACGCGTCTCCTCCATAGACTTTGAATGTAAACCGGCCGCTTCGGCCGCTCGACAAAGGGGGCAGTGGGTAACAGGCATTAGACTCACAGGTCGTAGGCCCGTGAAGTCCGGTTGTACCTCAGCGTGTTTATGGATTCAATGGGTCGTGCCGCCTGCTTTCTCCGTCAGAGACAGTGGCATGTCCTGATTAGTTTCAAAATAAAGCATTCCTCAAGAAAGTTCATTAAGAACTAGGGAGATTTTGCTCTGTGAACTTATGGAGGCATCCATAAGTCCCAACTGATAAGTCAGTCTTTGACTCGTGACGGAACCTATCCAGCTATAAAGACAGAGAGCTGTCAGGTCTCGCTGTCATTCCAACTCTGAAGCGTTTTCGGAAGCAAGAGCTTTTTCTAAAGTGTTGAAATCAGAAAAACAGTCTTCTGATAGGTTTGTTGGCCAAGAGGAGGGGTGAAAACGTGAGGCTTAGACTTCGAGGTCAACAGAGAGTCTGTTTAGAAAACAAAGAGGAATGTTTAGGGAAAGTGTACAGAAATTTGAAGAATCGAGGAGCCAGTCATAAGATTACTGTCTGTCCATTTCTACACAAACTATCTGACACGGGCCTTCACCTTTCACACAGTTCTTTAGCACCATCGTTGATGCAGAATAAACCAGCATATTAATGATCATTCACATATTAAGAATATACTGCTCATATGAAATGAACACAGGTGATACTTCAGATTACATTTGTATTAGAACACAATTAAAAGTACAAATAGTGTCTTTGTGAGAGATTATGTTCTTAGACTCCAACTAAATGGAATAAATTGTGTTAAATGTCTGTTTACTGAGAGGGTCAGTAAAAAGCATCACTGGAACAGTTCAAAAAGACGAAGGTGTTATCTCGCATCATAGTGGACCACGATCATGTCCACTACATGTAAAGGTCAAAGGAAAAGTTTACAAGACAGTGGTGAGACCAGCTACTGTATATTGTATGGTCTCGAGACAGTGTCATTGACAAAAGACAGGAGAAAGAACTGGAAGTGGCAGAAATAAAGATGCTGAGGTTCTCCTTAGGAGTGACAAGGATGGATAAGATCAAGAATGAGATAATCAGAGGTACAGCACATGTTGAACAACTGGGAGATAAAGTTAGGGAGGCCAGACTGAGATGGTTTGGACATGTCCAGAGGAGGGACAGTGGGTATATTGGTAGAAGGATGTTAGAAATGCAGCTGCCAGGAAAAAGACAAAGAGGGAGACCAAAGAGGAGATATATGGATGCAGTTAGAGAGGACATGGAGGTAGTTGGAGTGAGGACAGAGGATGCAGAGGACAGAGTGAGGTGGAGGAGGATGACTCGCTGTGGTGACCCCTGAAAAGGGAAAAGCCGAAAGAAGAAGAAGATATATACTTTGTCCAGATGCTTTAACTTCTGCGCTCAAGAGGGCTTTAATATAAACTCTAAATGGAAGAATACACTTCTAAACAAATGAATTCTAGGTGCAGTTTATTTATAAGATAAAGTGAAGCGACTGCTCCTTTGAAGAGGTTATCTATAAAGCTAAAGGTGCTGATGATGCTCACCTGAGTTACGATTGACCTGATTCTGAGGAATGATGATCTGGCAGGAGTTAGCCTCATTAGTATTCTTGATGGGGTGGTTGAGGACGCAGATCACCCGGATCACCTGACCCGCTTTACGGACACGGTCTGGGATGTAACTGGGGTCACAGATGAGCTGCTTACAACGAGCTACCTGTAGAAGGACAATGTTTTCCTTTAAGATAAATTAACTGATTTTGTTTGCTCAAAGTTGGGTACAACATGGTCAAACTTGGGTTACTTTGGTCTATAGATGAGTGTGACCATACCTCACCCTCAGACTTCACTCCCACCACTTTATCACCATCCATCACAATCTCATCCACTGGCTTGTTCAGCATGTATGTTCCACCATAGATTGCGCTCAACCTAATAAAATAAATGACAAATCAAGATGGATTTATTATTATTCTGAGTTACTGACAAAGACTATGAATTGCATTATAATTATGAGAAATAATTGAAAACCTGGCAAATCCTTGTGGCAGTTCTCCCAGACCATACAAGGGGTAGAGGTAGGGGCTCTTCCCGTAACGTGCCAGTGATTCACTGTACAGTTTGATACGGTTGATCGTGTCCAAACAGGCAACATCAAGATATCTGAAGTGAAAACATCGAGGAAACTGGATTCAATTTGTTTGACGTAAATGTTCATAAAATTGAAACAAAGTGAAATGTTAAAATAACTGCAAACACACTAACTGTAGCTTTGTATTGTGAAAGAGCTCAAAATCTGTAAAATCACTGATAAAAACCACCAACGCTTGTTCATCTGTGACTTTTGAGTTATTCATGCTGCTCTTACTCGTCTGTCCTGTAGAGGGCGAGGGCGTGGCCAGTGAAGTCAATAACGTCCTGACCGAGGTCAAACTTCTTGTAAACATCTCTCATCGTTGTGGTTTTAGGATCCACACCTTCAAAGGTCTTGGGGTCATTCTCATCAAAATTGGCAATGAAGACCAAAAACTTCCGAAACCGTCGCTTCTCAAACATTCCCATCAGATCTGGACATTTAAACAGAGGCACCAAATTAAATCTAGCTTCAGCAACGTAGTCGGTTGATGTTTTCACTGTTATAAGATACATATGGATGTCTTACTTGAAGCTAGCGCCTCGGTCTCAGTGGACGGCACCTTGTAGATCTTTCCTCCCTTGTAAACAAAGCTTCCCTCCACCACTTTAAAGTCCAGGTACCGAGTCACCTCAGTGTAGAGCAGCATCTTCACAAGCTGACCTGTAATTATACAAATTAAATAAAGGACAAGTGCTCCTTAAAAGAAAGCATCATGGCTGCTGCCTGTCATGTTTTAAGCTAAAATCTATAAAAAGTGGCAGAGTTTTAGTTGTTCTGCTCAAACCCTGTAAATAACATTTCATGCAATCAGAGTCAGAGAGTCTTTATTGTCATTTGCACCGCATGTGGTACATGTGATGAAAACGAGATTATGTACACGAGGTCCCAGTTACATCCAACAACAAATGAAAGAGAAAAACAGTAATAACATCTAGAATTAACTAAGAAAAACATCAACTAGTAATACACTAAGCCTAATATAGTGGGAATAAACAGCAGCACGAACATGAGTTTGTATGAGCAGATGGTCACAGATGAACACAGCAACAAGAAAACAGATCAGCATCAGCATGATGTGATATTTTGCAGTGTTTATTTTTTATTTTATTTTTATTTATTCATGAGTCTAACAGCCTCAGGGTAGAAGCTGTTCCTCAGTCTAGTGGTTCTACACTTGATGCTCCTCAACCTCCGTCCTGAGGGGAGTGGGGCAAAGAGTGAGTGTGCTGGATGAGTGAGGTCTTTCATGATGCAGGTGGCTCTTTTCCTGCATCTGGAGGTGTAAATGTCTGTGATGGTGGGGAGACTGACTCCAACAGACTTCTGTGCAGCCTTCACCACTCTCTGTAGAGCAATCACAGGCTTGATATCCCAACTTGTGTTGGTTCTTAAAGAATATACTTTTGAATGGCTCTTGGCTACATCCACGCCCAATCTTCAGCTCAGTATCTGTAAAATTAACTGACACCTGCGTGGACAACTTGATTTAGGGTGACTCCAAAATAGAATTACTGGTAAATGTAGACGTAGGTTCAGTGATTCAGTGCTTTAAGTGGGCCGGAACTCACCGGTACCCAGTTCCGCCCAGAGCCATATAAAGTGAGAGTTGCGACACTTCCATAGAGATCCGTTGTAAGAATGGAATGCGGAAGTCACGTGGGTCATGGAGGGGGCGATTTGTTCCATGCTCTGTTTAACAGTCTGACTCTGCCTGCAGTAGCGCTCCGTTGCCGCCAGAGGGCGCAGCTCCACAAGGTTTCCATGGCCGTTGTTTGGAACGATTGACTGCCAGTTGGCGACTTCAAAGAGTGTCAGAACTCTCTCTATATACGGCTCTGGTTCCGCCACTTCTAAAATTTAACCCTGAGAGTACCGGGACTTTTTTTAAGCGTAAGGTGCGTTCCGGAACTTATTTTCGTCTTCTCCACTTGAAAGAGCCGTGGCAGATTAGAATGCATCATTTCCCCCGACTGGATTTCAAGAAAGAGTAATGCATCTTCACGACAACAAAACATCTTTGGTGGAGCGCGACATTTGGCCAATCACAGCCTCAGGATAGACAGGGGGAGGAGACGACAGGACAGCGAAATCTGTAAAAAAACAAAAACAAACTGCAGCGCGAGGGAAGCGGAAGTAACTCCTCCAACGTGTGGGTAAAGTTAATATTTTTATACATGCAGTGTAACCATTGTTTAGTAAAATGGCATGTTGTGTTACAAATAAAACTAAATAAAAATTAACAAAATAACAGTCAATTGCACCTCTAAAGTCACTGTGATAAAGTATCACATTAATTTTATTATTTTAGCCACAGGAGTGAATTTAAAAACAGGATGATGTCTATATGAACTAGTTAAATGAGGTGTCTCTAAAATATCCTGATTCATGATCAATAATAATTTCAACAATTTTTTAATCTGTCCACAGGACCTGACTTTATTTTGTTAGATGTCTCTAAAATAGTTAGTGAATCATGTTTACATGTAGGTAAACATAGATGTTTAACAACTTGTTAAAATAGGAAATGGCATCTACTTTATTCAAAATTTCTGGCAAAACATCTTCACCAGCATATTTAAGAAACTAGTTTTTACTGTTAGTAAGTAAGTTTTATTTATATAGCACATTTCACAGACATGAGAGTCACAAAGTGCTTTACAAAAGGAAAAATAAAATCATAAAATCACAGAAGTACTATACAGAAAGGTAAAACATAACAAACTCTAAAATCAATGTACAAAATTAACCAAAAGCCTGTCTGAAGAGATAAGTCTTAAGTTTTTTACGTTTGTCACCTTTTTCATCCCTTCTGAGTTTGCAGGTATGCATATTATTATGACATTATATGCATACCTGGCCTGCATTATTATGACATTGGGGAGTGGTGGCGCAAGAGGTTAAGAAGGTGAGCTTGTGATCGGAAGGTCGCCGGTTCAAGCCCCGGTACCGACAACATCAAAGATGTGGGTGGGATAAGTGAAGCGGTCATACTTGTCTCCACCCTCATCTGCCCCACTCTGGGCCCTTGAGCAAGGCCCTTAACCCACACCATCTGCTCCCCCGGGAACCCTAGATATCAGCTCTCTGCTCCACACAGAGGGCTGTGGTTGCTCGGTGGTCTGTGGTTGTGTCAGGAAGGGCATCCGGCGTAAAAACAACTGCCAAATCTTCGTGCGACTAGATCGCTGTGGTGACCCCTAACGCAGGGAAAAAAGCCGAAAGAAGAAGAAGAATATTATTATGACATTAGGGAGGGTACCGGCACTTATTTTTTTCCACTTAAAGCACTGATTATTATTATCAGTACCATAGTTGCCAAGTTCACTTATTATAAGCGACTTTGGGCTGTTATATATATTTTTTCAAAGTCGCTTATAAAATGTGCGAGTCACGGTTTGCGGGTTTTGGGCTTGTTTTCAATGTTAAGTCGCTTTTTAGGCTTGTTTTTCTGTCAGATCGAAAGCAAAATACGAGTGGTAGGTAGTTTGTCCCTTCACGCTCCCCTTCCACGGATGTTGCGTCCAGGCGGATGTTACGTTCAAGTGCAGTTGGCGCCACAGATATCATATAAAAGTTAGATCCCACATTGCTGGGTCGCCTGCTCTACTCAGTGTAACTCAGTGTAACCTGTTTGACAGGTGCAATGAAGGATCTGCGCATTTAATCAGTAATCGCTCGCTGAATACTAAACTTATTCTCAAGATTTTTTCCTCTGTAAATCTTAGGGGTACAGCCATTAAAGCTGAACACATGGTTCAGTGTATTTAAATATTCTTGGTGGGTTCAAAAAACGTTCAATAGAAAAACGACTGGACTTTATTTGTAACAGAAGACGTTTCGCTCTTCAAATACACCTTCTGTTACAGTTAACTTTCCTTCTTCTGTTAACTGTCTTCTGTTACAAATAAAGTCCAGTCGTTTTCTATTGAACTTTTTTTTTTTATTGATCACGTCCTGGATGACTGAGAATCTTCACCAACATATTCTTGGTGGGTTAACAATAACACTAATAAAATATTCTTATGACAAGTTTTGCAAAACTCACAGTTGATACATTTTTATTAATCTCTCTCTCTCTCTC
>JBBPBX010039344.1:0-16340 GCA_038048925.1 Garcialebias charrua
AAGGACGAAATGTCTCAACAACAAATTAAAAATAAACCGTCCAGATGACCTGACTGAACTTTGTTGGATTTTTTTCCCCTGGATTATTAATTATACATTGATGTCAATTGTGGACTGTCAAATACAGTTCAGTCTGACAAATTAAAGTTCAATTGATCCAATTCAATTAGTTTGTATCTGCATGTTAAATATGCAAATTTATTTGAAAAATAAGCATAATTAAAAGAAAGAAGTTCTACTCTTGACACAAATCAACAGTTTCATACACTCTAATTCAGACGCCTCTAAAAAAAAAATTTCTGCAACTGTTTGGTTTAATTTATAACTTTCAGTATTAATACCGATGTTATATTTTTACAAACCAATAATTATTGTCATTTAAGTGCTGAAATGATGGTCAGTAGTATGAAAAACTATATCAGAGTAAGCAAACAAACAAACGGTTCCAAAAATGCTGAACATAATAAAAGCAACTAATTCAAATGGAAAAACAGCAAAAGCCACTAAAATCCATCAAATGTCCTCTTTTTTTTTTTTTTTGCAACAAACCGTTCATCAGAGGCCAATCAGTTCCCAGCTTCTTGTGGAATTCAGCAGATTCCAGTGGCTGAGCCGGAGTGAGATTGATTAGATTTCTTTAAGCAGCCAAACGAAGCTCCTTATCAAAAAATTAAATCTGCTCCAACCTCATAAACATCCTCTCAGGGCAGCCCAAATATTTGAAGATCGTCTGCTTTGTGTCGCCTGTTTTAAAAAAAAAAAATTTTTTTTTTTTTTTTGCAGCTCAGCTTTTTTATGCACATGGTTCACTTTCCCATCAGCGAAATGATTAACATGTATTTTTTTTAATGATGTTGACTGTGGCTTGCAGGCAAAAAGTATAAATAATCTGTGCTGCCAGCATCACGTCGAGGAAAATCATATGTTGCTCCTTAACTCAGCTGGAATGCTGACAGCGAAGACAGGCCTCGTCCGTCACTGAGGGAACAAGATGAACTAATAAAGCCTGGATCATTTCTGCAGCGGTGTCTGGGTTGTTCTGGGGGTCTTCACATCACAGGACGGCGCAGCGTGGTGAAAATCTTGTAAACTCGGAAAAATGTAAGAGATAATTGGTGGATGCTGGGAATCTGTAACCTTCATTATAATCAAAGCTGACATCTAACATTACCCTGTTTGTACTTCAGTAGAGCAAAGAAGAAGGGATGTTACCATGAGGAGGATGCCAACTTGGGTGGCAGACATCTGCCTTTGTCAACCGCCATCCTCAGACCCCATTCATTTGGCTATTCTGAGGTCAGGACTGACAGCTGAATCATTTTCCAGAAACGTTTAGGCCTGTGTTGTTGGAATAACTGTATCTGTGAGAGGGTTTGTGTCTCAGTGCTGTTTTATGAACAACAAGAAGACACAACTTATTTTCCATTAGTATGTTTATTTTTGGAAAACAGAACAAACTTCAAAGCACATTTACATTTTCTGCAGAAATGACTTAGCTGAATTTTGTCGAAGGAGCCGAAACTGAGTTGCTGAAGTTGAAACAGGGAGAAGAGCAGAACAAAAGTAGAAACAATCAGAACACAAACTTAACCTATTGTATTGATGTTTGGGGGAAACAATCACAAAGCCTATTTTTGTATTACAGAAAAGAGCTGTAAGAATTATCACTAGAAAACATTACCGTCATCCATCAAGTACATTATTTTATCAACTGAAGTTATTGAAGTTCCATGATTTGGTAGACTATAATATTTTATCAGTTATGTATAGGGCTCAAAATAATGCATTACCTTTAAATATCCAAATGCATTTTGTTAAAAGACAAAGTTGTTATAATCTTAAGGGGACAGAGATGTTTGTAAAACCACAATTCAGAACTAGTTTGAAGGGACGTTCTACCTCAATCCAGGGAATTAGATTATGGAATGGCTTGGAGAATGTAGTTAAAAATGCCAAGTCAATGTTTACATTTAAGAAAATGATCAAAACAAATGTGTTAAAAAATATATATGAAATAGCGTAATGTGTATTGTATTAGTTAGAAAATTAGAAAGAGTTAGTCATTTTGTACTGTTGGTTGAAGATTATTATTGTTTAATCTGATTGTTGGAAAAAAGGGGCAGATATAATAAGATTTATTCTTCTTTCTGCTACCTTTCATTTTTTATTTTGTACATTATCATTTATGGGATTGTCTTGTATTGTTTCTTTTGTAAAAAAAAATGAACAAATTTAATAAACATAAACATAAACATAAACTGGCAGAATGCAAAGGAAAACAAGCAATACAACAGCTAAAAGGAACAGAACACCAAATTTAAAAAGCAGAACACTGGTTAAGACAAGCAGAACATCAGATAAAATCAGTAGAGCACAAATCCAATGACCAAAGCACAGGTTAAATGAGCAAAACACAAGGTAAATTTGGTAAGACGCCAGTTAACACCTTCAGAGGACTAGTTGGGACAAGAAAAACAGTACCGTAATTAAAACCAACAGAATGCCAGTTATTACCAGTAGAACACCAGGTAAAACAGTTAAAGCCAGTAGAATCTCAATTCAAACCAGTAGAATGTCTGTTAAAACCATAAGACCAACAGTAAAACATGTGGAACACCAGGTAAACTCAGTGGAACACATGTTAAAACAAGTAGAAAACCAGCAGTGGTGGGCAACGCTAATTAAAAAATTAGTTCCACAATTTCTAAAACGCTTATTAATTTTTTTAGGTCCACAATTTCAAAAGCACAAATGTCTTATGAAAATTAGGGGAAGCTAATCTAATCCGCTATTTATATATTTATATATTATATATTATATATATATATATATATATATATATATATATATATATATATATATATATATATATATATATATATATATATATATATATATATATATATTTATATATATATATATATATATATATATATATATATATATTTATATATAGCCGGCAGCGTTATGCAAAATTTGCACTACACTGCCAACTGAAAAGTAACAAAAATGATCCTAAAAGGATGAAATTACAAAAATCAAAGGATTTATTTAATACTTTACGTACATATATTCTATTCGGCCACGAAATTAACAAAAAATAGAATGAACTTTTAATCCCTAAAACCACTTTTAAATCTCAAATACACGGGTGTGTCGCCACCGCATTTATACATAAAAGTAACCCAAATACATAAAACTAACGACTCACCGTCGAATGGTCGACACAAAACACACAATAAAATACTCCGGCCACGTTAATTTGGCTTGAAACAGCGGGGTTCTCTGCGGATTTATCCAAGAAACCCAGCACAACCAACCAGCTGGACACAGAGTTAGCGTCTATAGGTAGTCAACAGATTTAATGAAAAGTAACTAAAATACATAAAAATAACGACTCACCGTCGAATGGTCGACACAAAACACACAATAAAATCATCCGGCCACGTTAATTTGGCTTGAAACAGCGGGGTTCTCTGCGGATTTATGAAGAGACCGAGCGCAGCCAGCTAGCGAAAGAATTAGCCCCTGAGTTCACCTCTGACCCGGAAGATGTCAAGATGGAATAGTCCATTTTTAGTAGGGGGATAAAGAAATCGGACGTTTTTTTATTGCGTATTTAATGATCGTTTTCATCGTAACTATAATTATTTTTATGTTAAATGTACATTAACAAGCATGATCAATGTTAGGGATGTAGGTGACTGTCCGGGGCGCGGCGGGGCCGGTGCCCCTGCTGATTGGGATCCCCAGGCAACGGCATCATTTACCTACATGGTAGATCCGAGTCTGTTCTCCGCTCTGCCCCCCCTCCCCCCTCCAACCCTTCCTCCTCTCTGCTCTTTATGGTGGGGAAAAAGGTAAAACAAGCAGCATAAGAGCTTGTAAATAAGTTTATTGGTTTTTACTGATAGATAATTAGTTATTAGCGGTACTGCATTTTAAATAAAAATAGCACAAATCCGCTTATGAATTATAAAAGTTAGTCAATCCACAAAAACGCTGACAAAAAGTTTAGGTCCACTGTAAGCGGATTAGCGCTTTAGCGCTCCCAAGCGGTGGGTCGCCCACCTTTGAAAACCAGTTAAGACAAGGAGAAGAATAAAAAGAAAAAGTGCAACTACCCGTAATAGCTAAAATAGGTAGGACTGTAGCTTAAAGCTCATTTGAGATGAATTGTAGCCAAAGGCTAATATCAGCTAAATCCTAGCTAAACCTATAATGAGTTACATCGTAGATAAAAGCTGAAACTATCAGAACAGTAGCAAAAACGTCAACCTGGGGAAGAATAAACAGAGCAACGTGCTGAATCTAATTTCAAAGAGAATAATGGGTTTGAATAAACAGTGTGGATTTCAAAACAAGAAAATTGATTTGACCAGACATAAGTTTACTTTCTGCTTTATGACTGGGTTTTTTACAGCTGTAACACAAGGCCACTGTTTTCATAAAGGGCAGCAGTGAAAGTTTTATTGATGTCTATTAAATGCTTTTGAAACGAGGCATTTCTTATTGATTGTTGTAACGGGAGCTGCTCGACAGGAATCAACTCTTCCTGTTGGGTCTGTTTTCAATAAATCCTTGGAACGAACACGTTTGGCTCTGCTGTTCTCCACTCGATGTTGTCGGAGAAACATTTGGAGACACCAAAACAAAAACGACAAGAGGAAGAATGTGTCAAGCTAAAGGAGCTGTAACAGCAAAACTTGAGTCATCTTACTATTAATAGCATAAAAAATAAAATTAAAAAATCAGCGCCAAGACAGAGAAGAAGTTGAGCTTTAAGGAATGTGTTAAACTGCGATTCTGGTGACGTCTCTTTCATTTTATAGGTATTTTATATTTGTTTTTTCTTCTTCTTGAAATTGTATTGTTTTTTTAAATTGAAATGAAATGAAGTGAAGTTTTTGGGTGTGGTAATTGATGAAAAACTATTGTGGAAACAGCACATTAATTCGGTAAAAAGTAAGTTAGCCAGATCTACTGCAGTACTGTATGAAGTTAAAGATTTTTTGAACGAGACATTTACAATGTTATATAATACAATTTTTGTTCCACATTTAATTTATTGTGTTGAAGTTTGGGCGAAGGCATGTAAAACTATAACAAAGCCTGTTTTTTATTTTACAGAAAAGAGCTGTGAGAATTATTTTAGGGAAACCTTATTGTCATAGCACTTTGAGATTTTCATTAATGAAAAGTGCGTTATAAATTGAATTCATTATTATTATCCATCAAATATATCAACTTAAGTTATTGAAGTTTTACGATTTGGTTGATTATAATATTTCATTAGTCATGTATAGAGCTCAAAAAAACGTACTGCCTCCAAACGTTCAAATGTTTTTTCTTAAGAGAAGGTCTTGTTATAGTCTTAAGGGAACTGAGATTTTTGCAAAACCTCAGTAGAACCAGAATTAACTTTCTTCTCAGTAGAACCAGTTTGAAGGGTCGGACTGTTTCGATACAGGGAATTGACTTATGGAACAATTTGGATAATGATGTTAAATATGCTAAATCTATGCTCGTGTTTAAAAAAAAAAGATCAAATCTAAGTTGTTAACAAAATACTAAAATCTTTAGTTAAATCCATTGCATTAGTAATTTTCTAGTTAACTAATGAAGTTGTTTTTTATTCAATTCCTCGAAAAACATTGCTTGAGTTGATTGTTTGGAATGAGTTTGCTTTTGTTTTTTGAAAAAAAGGGGCAGATAAAATAAGAGTAGGGTCGCAACTATAAGTACGTGATAAGAAAAAAAGAAAAGAAAAAAAAAAAAACGGGCACCTGACAGAACACAGTGAGGTGGGGCTTACCTTATGATGTCCGATCAGAGTTTCTCCATCAGCTGACATCCTTAAAGGGGCGAGCCCGCACGGTGCTTCATCCGTCAGACGATCTGTTCAATAGTTGTTTTTGCTTTTCTTTATAGTTTTTCTCTTTTCTTAAAAACGCACCACTGGTGATTTCGTAGGTGGTTGATGTTAGCAAGCGTGTAAAACTCCCCGGTGCATTACTTAAGCCCGAGATACACTCATGCGTCCTCAGGTACGCCACTCTACGCGCGCATTTTGTGCGCATGTGTTTTGCTGATATGCTTCAGCATATGTCAGAAACTATACGCTCGCGTTCTCCTTGTTGTAATATGAGCAGCTGCACACGGAGGGGACTCAACTGAGCTCGCTGATTGGTTACTTGCTGACACGCCTACTGAAATGATTGACAGCCAGCTCATGTAGCGCCTTGAAGACCGCGGCGGTGTTCATGCGGTGTTTCTACTATATATGTTGTAAAAAGTTCTCTCAGAAATAAAAATAATAACAGGGAGTGCTTTTCCTGCAGCACACAGCCCACCAGGGATATTTAAAACATCGCCGCACCCAGGTAGGACCTGAATTCATTCATTTCAATCATCGAGTGAACGGAGGAAGAAGCGGTTACTTGACTTTAGGCAAAAAAACAAAAGAAAAGGCCCGATCAGCGATAAAGAAGGGGAATTTATTTAATTTGTGTAACATACAAAACAGTCCGGCGCCGGGGAAGTTTATGTTCAGACACCGCGCATCGCGTATGCGTAGTAAAAAAAAACTTTTGCGCGTACGTGCCCTGAGGGGCTACGCGGGGCTACGCTTTTGCCACAGCGTACGTACGCTGCGTATAGGCGTATCGTGAGGACGCTCGAGTGTATCTCGGGCTTTAGCGTCCAGCCGGTTCATCAAGGACAAACTTCCGCTTCCTCCAGGCAAAAAACATCTGACGCTCCCCTCTGGGTTGATCAAACCCGAGGTGAAGACTCTGGTCCTCCGTCCAGAGCCCAAACGCACCGTATCTTAAACTATTTTCTCTTCTTTACACGTCTTCTCTGCAACAGCAGGTCCCAACACACGCTACTCCATCAGTCAATCACCTCACAGGCAGGGTTGCCAGATCTCCAGACCAAAAGAAGCGATCAGCTCCTTCAAAACAAGCACAAACAAGCGGCTCGCTCTTTCAAAAAAAGCCCAAAAAAAGCCCAGCTGGCAACCCATCCCATTGTGTAAAAAAAAGGCAGTTTTAAACAGTATAAACATATTTATTATGGCATTACATATATCTAGCAAAATTATACATAAAAGAACGTATTCAGTCTAAAAAATAAAAATACATTTTGCATTTTTCTCCCATCTGTGGTCGGATCCAGTCTTGAAGAGCACGCTCTTTCTCCCAATCTTTATTATATTTTTTTCCATATTTACCCCACTTAGAGCTCACATTAGCGTTGTCTTGTCTAGACAAAGAATAAAGAACAGAGACAAAGAATAAAGAACAATGTTGCATTCGCGTGTAGTCGGATGTCCCGTGAAGATACACGGTTTTTAATTTTAAACTCACTTTGAAAGTAATTTTCATTAATTTATCATTTTGTTTGCTAAAAACGAACATAGTTGAATGATACAAGATATATATGTGGTGTCACTATATGCAAAGTTCAAAAATGATGTCACAATACTGTAATGTATACAGCAGTGTTCGTGCATGTATATTACAGAGTGTCAGTGAACGCACCGCGAGAGAGAGCGTGACGTAGGCACGCGGGTTCAGTGTGTGTGTGAAGATAGAAAGTGCAGAGAACGGAGTAATGCAGGATCGTGCCGTCTGATAAGTGTATTGTGCAGTTTAAACAATAAAGCTACATCAGCACCAAACCAGCATATTTATTAAGCGTGCAGAGAAACATCAAAAATACCTTTAAAATAACTTCAGGAGTACATTTCACAAAACAAGCCCAAATAAGCGACGCAACACCCATGGTAAGCACAAAAAACCGCCACAAGCGGCTCACCGAATTTAAAAGCGACTCCAGGAAAAAACAAGCCCAATGCCGCTTGAAATAAGCGGACTTGGCAACTATGCTCACAGGTGTGCTACGAGCGCAGCTAATAACACTTGTCTGGCTAAGCCCCGCCCCCTTCACCAGTGAACCGTCAAAAAGGTGCCAAAAATAACAAACAAACAAAAGACTGAAGAAAATGTGCCCACGTAACAAAAGGAAGAAGGGGAGATGGCGAGTATATACTGTATATATATATCCTCATGGCAGGTTGATGATTTGATTTGTAGAATAAGAGTTGATTCTTACTTACTTACTAAAGGAGGCCATGTTTGTGAAAATAAACCATCCATCATTAAACAGAGGTAGATGCCTCCGGGTTCAACTGTCCCCCTCTTACAATGCTGTTATTGCTAGTATCACTCAGCCCTCTGTGAATAGCAAACAACCATCAGGGTGTTAACGATCCATCGTCAGGCTGATGGTCCTCCTTGATCATGTGAGCAGCTGGTTTCGGCTGTCATCAGCAAACTGGTTGTGTAACACTGTGGGAGGGTGCTATTTATAAGACTGAGCTGAACACAGCTTCTCAGACTGAGGAAGTCTTTCGGACGAAAGACGAAACGTTTCTACAGTTTTTTTGCTTTGTTTTGTTTTTTGAATGTCCAGAGGACCAGACTTAGCTTTTTTGGATTCTTACTTTGTTTGTTTGTTGAAGGAGATGGTTGAGGAGTAGGAAGAGGATCCTGGGTGAGAGAATAATCCAGATGAGAGATGACCGGTAGAGAGAGGAGCAGGTTGACCCAGACGGAGAGGTGGACGAAGAAGATGGTGATGGGACACCGTGAATCCACAGGAGCATAATCCAGTGGTGAGAGAGAGGCCCTGGAGAGGACCTGATGAGCCAAGCTGTGGAAGGTCCAATGGCAGAAGATGTCCCAGCACTGGAGAGGTGTCTGGCAGCTGAAGTAGCAGTCCTCCTAATGCCTGGTACCCACTGCCCTGATTTCGGGCGGCTGAAGCGGCCGGTTTACATTCAAAGTCTATGAGGAGACGCGTGGAGTCACGGCGACCAGGGAAGCGGCGCGATTCGAGTGATCGAAGCGGCGCGGCGGCAGCCTAAGTTCCCTTCGCGGGCACGCGCGCGTCCAAAGCAACCTAGCCGTCGAGCCGCCGACGTCCCAAATGTTGATCTCTGGAGGCTCGACGCATCCGGCAAACAGTCGGGAGAGCCTCTGCTATCTGATTACACAACCACAACGGGACTTTTTTTGGACTTTTTAAACTTACCGGATCGACCCTCCATGAATTGGAACCAAACTCCGGTAAGAAACGTGGCATTTTTACAGTTGCTGCTGACAGGCTGCTGTTCTCTCCAGTGTAGATCACCCCAAACATAAAAAAAACGTTTTAATCTCATCAAAGACCGTCCGAGGTGCAGTTAACACAACAACTGAACCCGGAAGACGAGCTAGACCCCTCCTCTCTGCTACCCCCTAGTGTACGTCATCAGACGGTCTTCAGTGGTTTGGTGGGACCCTGTCAAGCGGCCAAAAGGGGACGGCAGGCGCGTTTCGAGTTGTGCAGTGGGGACCAGGCATCAGAGTGGCAACAGGTGAGTTGAATCTGGTTGATGAGCTGTGGAGTTAAAGTGACAAACAAACAGAGAAAACTCAGGAATGCCACACTAATATTTTGATATAAACATTTAATTTCCAAACTATTTATTGCCCAAGCTAAATATTTAATTTCTAAACTAAACATTTAAATTTTAAGCTAAACATTTTATTCCTAAACTAAATATTTAAATTTACTAACCAAATATTTAGCTTGGATCTAAATATTTATTTTCCAAGCTAAACATTTTATTTCCAAAGTAAATATTTAATTTGCCAGCTAAATATTTAGCTCAGACCTACATATTTTTTCCAAGCTAAACGTTTAATTTCCAAATAAAATATTTAATTTGCTAACTAAATATTTAGCTGGAACCTAAATATTTATTTTCCAGACTAAACATTTAATTTCCAAAATAAATATTTGCTAACTAAATATTTAGATCGGACCTATATATTTAATTTCCAAACTAAATATTTAATTTAAACAATAAATATGTATTTTGCCAACTAGTTTGTCAACTAAATATTTAGTTTGTAAATTAAATATTTAGTTTGGAACTATGACATTTATAAATGTATGAACAACACTTTTCTACGGAAAGGTATTACATATGTATCACGTTTTTACTACATAATTTCACGTTATTACTACATATTATCACGTTATTACTACATACGTATCATGTTTTTACTACATAATATCACGTTATTACTATATAATATCACGTTATTACTACATACGTATCACGTTTTTACTACATAAGCTCAAAAATATTGTTTCATGGATGACAGCAATACCCTTCCGTATTATATCACGTTATTACTACATACGTATCATGTTATTACAACATAATATCACGTTATTACGACATAATATCACATTATTACTACATGCGTATCACGTTATTACTACATATGTATCACGTTATTACTACATAATATCACATTATTATGACATAATATCACGTTATTACTACATACGTATCACGTTATTACTACATACGTATCACGTTATTACTACATAATATCACGTTATTACTACATAATATCACGTTATTACTACATACGTATCACGTTATTACTACATATGTATCACGTTATTACTACATACGTATCACGTTTTTACTACATAATATCACGTTATTACTACATATTATCACATTATTACTTCATACGTATCACGTTTTTACTACATAATATCACATTTTTACTACATAATATCACGTTATTACTACATAACATCACGTTATTACTTCATACGTTTCACGTTTTTACTACATAATATCACGTTATTACTACATAATATCACGTTATTACTACATACGTATCACGTTTTTACTACATAAGCTCAAAAATATTATTTCATGGATGACAGCAATACCCTTCCGTATTATATCACGTTATTACTACATACGTATCATGTTATTACAACATAATATCACGTTATTACGACATAATATCACATTATTACTACATGCGTATCACGTTATTACTACATATGTATCACGTTATTACTACATAATATCACATTATTATGACATAATATCACGTTATTACTACATACGTATCACGTTATTACTACATACGTATCACGTTATTACTACATAATATCACGTTATTACTACATAATATCACGTTATTACTACATACGTATCACGTTATTACTACATATGTATCACGTTATTACTACATACGTATCACGTTTTTACTACATAATATCACGTTATTACTACATATTATCACATTATGGGGCCAAGATGGTGTAGTGGCTAGGGAATCAGACTTGGGATCCGAAGGACCTAGGTTCGAACCCCGGCCACGGCACACCTTGGGGTGTCTATGAGTGCACATCTATTTTCCCCAGCTCCCCGGGCGCTGACTACGGCTGCTCACTGCACCACCTGGTGGTGGTTGGGTTAAATGCAGAGGCCAATTTCGTCTGTCAAGTATGGGAAACATACACAGATGACAAAAATGTGACATTTATTTATTTATTTTATTATTACTTCATACGTATCACGTTTTTACTACATAATATCACATTTTTACTACATAATATCACGTTATTACTACATAACATCACGTTATTACTTCATACGTTTCACGTTTTTACTACATAATATCACGTTTTTACTACATAATATCACGTTATTACTACATACGTATCACGTTTTTACTACATAAGCTCAAAAAATATTATTTCATGGATGACAGCAATACCCTTCCGTACTTTTCTCATGAAAGGCTAGATAAACCAAAATGTAATTTTTTGACTGTGTAACTTTACAAATGGCACCCCATAGGACATAAGAAGAAGAGAATTTGAAGAGGAGCCTCTCTCGCTCAGTCCTTTCAGGTCGACCAACTCAAGTGACACTTTCCTGAGTGTGGGCCAACTCCAGGCAGCTAAGAGGATCAGTTTCCTCTTCCTGTCCTGACACACATACGCAGCTCGGGCCGCTCCGTGGGCTTGCTGCTTACCGGGCTCCAAAAACACTCTTCTACACTTTCTGGAGGAAATGTGGTTCTGCGAGAGAGACAGGATCAGAGATCGTTTCACCGAAAAGACAAAGTCCTTGCTAAGAGGATTGGGATGGTTACTTTATCCCTCCTGGTATAAATATGAGTGCTGGTTTGCAGGTGCAGACCTGCGGTGAGGCACGTACCACTCACCCAGTCTCACTTTGGATGGAGGAGAATAGATTGATCACATAATGCAAACTGTCAAGGAAATGGAAAGGAGAATACAAAAATGGCTTGAACTTTTTTCAGCTATTAAAAAAAAAGATAACATTTTATGTGATTGTAGCCGAGAGTCATCTCTAACACATTCTCCGAGCTCTAACTGATTGCTGAAGATCTTTGTTTAAAACTTTGGCTTTTACGATTGAAGGCGTTAGACCGGCTTGTTTTTATCGAAAGTTCAAAGTCTTGTAAACTTTTCTAGATTTAGGCGTCGTTACACTCAAATGCACACGAGTGTGACGCTTCAACCCACCTGCACAATTCAACACGTGCCACTGAGCAGGTGTGTCCCGATGAGGTCATGGTGAGGAGCCCCCTCCTCCACAGTTAGCTGGAGGCCAACATCTGGTCTGACACAACGGACGGCCTCTGTCACATGCGTGTGAGAGTTAACAGATGATGTAGACGTGGTCGTGAGGTTCCAAGACGATGGTACTTCCTCTCAGACCCTGTCATTCTTAAATGAGCACGCTGTGGCCGCAGTACTACTGTGCCAAACGCAAAATACAAATTCTCTACAAATAGTTTATGTAGAAAATAAACAGACCGATACACAGATCTAAGTGTTTTTATTTTTTTCCACAGAAAAGCCCAGAATAGTGGGAGCAGATGAGTGCTCTGACATCAGATTTTTCAAAACTTTTACACTTTACAAAATATTAAACTTTATTTTATTGTTAGTCGAAGACCAAAAGGAGGAAAACGTGTCAGGAATCAGAGGGAGAAGAGGAAAGTCAAAAGTAAATCAGTAAACTTTATTAATATAGCATTTTTCATAGATAAAATCAAAAAGTGCTTCACAGAAATATAAAATACAGGCTTAAAGTAAAACAAAAACAACAGCTGATTAAAAAAGTAGGACTGAGGGTGGCAACTTTAAATGTGGGTACACCGAGAGGCAAAAGTAGAGAGCTGGCTGACATGATGCAGAGAAGAAAGGTAGATGTTTTATGTGTCCAAGAGACCAAGTGGAAGGGCAGCAAGGCTCGCAGCATTGGAGCAGGGTTCAAACTGTTTTACCATGGTGTGGATAGAAAGAGAAATGGAGTAGGGGTGGTCCTGAAGGAGGAGCTGGCAAATAATGTAGTAGAGGTGAAGAGAGTGTCAGATAGGGTGATGTGCCTGAAGGTAGAAAGAAGGTCTGATGCTAAACATAGTCAGTGGTTATGCTCCACAGGTTGGATGTGATGGGGAGGAGAAAGATACATTTTGGAAAGATTTGGATGAAGTGATAGAGAGTATTCCCAGGGAGGAAAGAGTGGTGATTGGAGCAGACCTGAATGGACATGTTGGTGAAGGAAACAGAGGGGATGAGGAAGTGATGGGTAGGTTTGGTGTCAAGGAAAGAAACCAGGAAGGACAGATGGTGGTGGATTTTGCCAAGAGAATGGAAATGGCTAGTTAACACATAATTCCAAAAGAGGGAGGAACATAGAGTGACCTATAAAGCCCCCAGTATACCTGCGCGTACTGCCTATACGCCTCTGTACGACGTACGTACGCTGTGGCAAAAGCGTAGCCCCCGCGTAGCCCCTCAGGGCACGAACGCGCAAAGCTCTTTTTTTACGACCGCGCACGCTTGCGCGGTGTCTGACCATAAACTTCCCCGGCGCTGGACTGTTTTGTATGTTACACAAATGAATTAAATTCCTCTTCTTTATCGCTGATCGGGCCTTTTCTTTTGTTTTTTTGCCAAAAGTCAAGTAATCGCTTCTTCCTCCGTTCACTCGATGACTGAAATGAATGAATTCAGGTCCTACCTGGCTGCGGGAGGTTTTATATATTTCCTGGTGGGCTGTGGGCTGCAGGAAAAGCGCTCCCTGTTATTATTTTTATTTCTTAGAACTTTTTATAACATATAAAGTAGAAACACCGCAGCAGAACACCGCAGCGGGCTGCTCATGATGAGTTCTCGAGTTTTCTGACTGAGCTGTCAATCATTTCAGTAGGCGTGTCAGCAAGTGACCAATCAGCGACCTCAGTTTGTCCCCTCTGCGCGCAGCTGCAGAGGGGACAGCTGCAGCTTCTCACAGTACAACAAGGATTTGGAGCGAAAACGCGAGCATTTAACGTGAGAAAGTAAGCAGAGCTATACCAGCGAACGCGTGCGCACAGAATGCGCGCGTAGAGTGGCGTAAAGGCAGGACGCTCAGGTCTACTGGAGGCTTAAGAGTGGAGGAAGGAGTACACAGGTCGCCTACGTAGAAGAGGAAACCTGAGGGAGATTGGAGACTGTAAGGTTGTGGCAGGGGAGAGAGTGGCCAGACAGCATCAGATAGTTGTGTGTAGAATGACTTTTGCTGTGAAGAAGATGACAAAAGGAGTAAAATCAGAGAAGAAGACCATATGGTGGAAACTAAAGAAGGAAGAATGTTGTGAGAAATTCAGAGAGGAGCTGGCAAAGGCTCTGGGTGGTAAGAAAGAGTGTCCAAGTGACTGGGCTACTACAGCAACAGTAATTAGAGAGACAGGTAGGAAGGTACTCGGTGTGTCATCTGGACAGAGAATGGATGATAAGGAAACCTGGTGGTGGAATAGTGAAGTGCAGGACGCCATTCAAAGAAAGAGATTAGCCAAGAAGAAATATGACAGTGAGAGGACTGAAGAGAGGAGACAGGAATATAAGGAGATGGGACATAGAGCAAAGAGGGAAGTAGCTAAGGCAAAGCAGAAGGTGTATGATGAGTTGTATGGGAGGTTGGACACTAAAGAGGGCAAGAAGGTCTTGTACCGACTGGCAATACAGAGGGATCAGTCTGGAAAGGATGTGCAGCAGGTTAGGCTCGTTAAAGATAGGATAGAATGGTAAAAAGGAAATGTAAACTTTGCTGTTTTTAGCTAGCATTTTGCTACTTCCAGATAGCTTTTTGATATGTGTAACTTCTAGCTAGCTTTGGGTTTTTAGCTTTTAGCTAAGTTGTTTCAACTTATACCTTCTAGCTAGCCCTTTGATTGTTTAGCTATCATTTTGTCATATTTATCTTTTAAGTACCTTTTAGAATTTTCAAATACTTTTTTGCCACAGTTAGATTTTTTTAGCCTTTTGAAACTTAAGATTTTAGTTAGCTTTTAGTTAGCTTTTAGCTATCCATTTGGTATTTTAGTATTTTGTTCTTTTAGCTGGCATTTTTCTATCTCTAGCTTTTAGGCAATGTTTTGTTACATTTTGCTTTTAGCATTTAGTTTTTTGGCTTTTAGCTAGTTTTCTGCTTCTTGTAACTTTAACAACTCAGTTCCGCGTCTTTGGCAACTTTCTGTAAAGTCATTCATGTTTCTTTTTCACATAAAACACTTTTGTTTATAGCCTAATATTTTTTTTAAAAAGTTCAACCTGATGAAAATTTTGAAGTGTGAAGGTGGCATCCATTAGCATTTTGTGAGCAGAAAAGAAGAAGTGTGTTTTAGCCTTTAATGTCATGTTTAAGCAAAGGTTTTATTATCTAATCCTGTTGGAGTGAAACACATCAAGTGTGCACAAAATCTTACAAGATATGCAACATTTGATGATATTTACCGGTAATAGCTCTTTTTTTTTTGCATTCAGGACTTTGATGGCAGTCGCAGGATGGTTCAGCTCTTATTTGTTCAACGTACCCAAACATTCTCCACCTGTATGTGTGTGTGTGTGATTTCTATGGTAACAAATGTTCAGATGGAGGTGTACTCCTCACATCAGTGACTCTGTAAAGGGCATGTTGAGCTCTGTTAAAGTGAAGTGAAAAGACTGACAGTGTGCCGGGTGGAATTAATGGCTCCCCTCAGCTTATCACTTAACAGAGACTCTCAGTGAGGCAGCATGGTTGGCAGCGATGTGGGGGGAAGTGGCAGTAAAAAGCTGCTAAAGTAAATAAACTGTGCTGCTCTGTCAGCAGTGGAACAAGAGAATGAAAACATGATCTCACCCTTGCTTCTGAATAAAATACCTTAAAAGACCTGAGGATCGTCACATTTCACATCAAATGGAGGATTAAATGTGTGTAACTCATGCTCCTCTTTCACTGCCGAGGGAGTCGTGGAGGACTGTGCATCGTGTTGTTTGTTTTCTGGGGGATAATAAAGACACCAGAAGTGAAACTAATAACTCTGTCAGCAACTACTACAGGTTTCCATTCCACCTGCTCGGCGTTATGAAGCTGCTGAGTTGCTGACAGGACGGTGCTCAAACAG
>JBBPBX010039344.1:17736-29936 GCA_038048925.1 Garcialebias charrua
ATACAGTATATATATATATATATATATATATATACTGTATATATATATATATATACATACAGTATATGTATATATACATATATATACAGTATATCTTTACAAAATAAAATGCAATTCCAGCATCTTGTCAAGCACATGTGGAAGTGGCCCTGTAGCTCAACCCAACCCGATCCCTTAGACATCCACGGGGTACGTGCAGCCTCTGATGTCTTTTGTTACTGCACCTGTCTGTTTTGCTGGTAGGTCAGGACTTGTCACCTGACGAAGAGGATAAAGGAGCTTAGTAACACGACAGAGACGCAGTGGGAGAGTTTATTTTGAGCCGAGCCTTGATGTTTTCCTGGAACCAGAGAAGAAGTTTAAAACCACATCAGATGGTTTAATGACGTAAATCAAACCAAACTGCAAACGAAACTAAAGAAAATCTGCAGAAAGTGCTTGAAATTCCAACATCCATCAATTTCCTCCTCGGAAGCTCAATAGGAATTTGGGACTTTTTACCAAGAGCAAAAGAAATGTCAGAGCTGCTGCCAGTGGCTCGTCGGAATCTGTCTGTCACTCCCTGACAGCACTCCTGATATGACAGGCAGAATTCAGAGTACTGTATAGAAATTAAGGCACAGGCAAACAGTCGCTGTGAGAAAACTGTTGGCTGAAACTCCAAAACCATAGAATATTCACCCTGATGCATGCTCAATAATCCAGGTAGAAAAATCTAAAAAAGCTAAGTCTGGTCCTCTGGACATTCAAAAAACAAAACAAATGGCCCAGCACAGAAGATCAACATCATCAGGTCAGGACTCTGCGGTCTACACTCATCTCCACGCCAGCGGTCACTCTTTCAGGGATGAAGATGTTCACATCCTTGATAGAGAGGAACGATGGTTTGAGAGAGGAGTAAAGGAGGCCATCTTTGTGAAAAGAAACCGTCCATCATTAAACAGAGGTGGAGGCCTCCGGGTTCAACTGTCCCCCTCTTACAATGCTGTTATTGCTAGTATCACTCAGCCCTCTGTGAATAGCAAACAACCATCAGGGTGCTAACGATCCATCGTTAGGCTGATGGTCCTCCTTGATCATGTGAGCAGCTGGTTTCAGGCTGTCATCAGCCAACTGGTTGATCCACTGTGAGAGGGTGCTATTTATAAGACTGAGCTGAATACAGCATCTCAGACTGAGGAAGTCTTTCGGACGAAAGACGAAATGTTTCTACAATTTTTTTGCTTTGTTTTGTTTTGTTTTTTGAGTGTCCAGAGGACCAGACTTAGCTTTTTTACATAGAATATTCAGTTTTCATGATTTGATAACAGCTGATAATAGTAATCAACTTAATTTTTTATTTGACTTTTTTGGAAATTGTCTTAAGTTCATGCTCAATCATCCAGGTACAAAATCACACAATTCTCAGTCAGCTCATCTCAACAGTTTCTTTTTTGTGGTCGCCCTCTATCCAGAGGGCTTCGTCAGTCTGAGGAGTCCCAAGTAAACTGCTTTCCCACTAAGAAGTACACTCCTTTAGAGGACCAACCAGTTTTGCTGGTGATAAGATGGTTTCTGGGGACCGCCCTGACCCCTATCGTTGATATCTTGAACCACTTTGGCTGTGGTTGCCTGCCTGCCTGCAGGAGGAGTCAACTGTCCAGATGACCTGTCTGAGCATCATTGGATGTCTTAAGACTCCTGACTTGGTGTGCAGTCCTGACCTTTGACCCTAACCGCTTTACTGAATCAATTAAAACTCAAAACTTTCTTAGCTTAACTTTCTTTCTTTGTGTCGTTGTGTCCCTGGGCAAGACACTTAACCCCGAGTTGCTCCCGGTAGGACTGGAAAGCACCTTGCATGGCAGTCTGCCGCTACCGGTGTATGAATGTGTGTATGAATGGGTGGATGGTTGGTATTGTAAAGCGCTTTGGGGCCCCTCATAGGGGGCTGGAAAGCGCTATATAAATAAGCTCCATTTACCATTTACCATTAGTACTTCAAGCAAACATCGAGTATTTTGTACGTCTCATCGCTTTTACTTGAGACAGTTTATTACTTTGTAAACAATATTTTTGTTGCTAAGCTTCTACTAACAACAACAACAACAACTTATTAGAATAGCACTTTTTAAACCAATGTTACAAAGTGCTTCACATTAATCAATTAAAGCATCATAAATGACACCAGAAACACAAAAAGTACACCAAAATCAATTACAATACATAACAATATAAGAAAAAATGAAAATAAAAATACAAAGAAATTCAGATATTAAAAGCCTAACCACGTGTATTTTAGCTGCTAAAATGTCCCCTTCGCCAACGGAGTCAAGCAGGAGGTGTTTGGTCTCTCTAAGCAGCATTTCTCACTTTACGTAATCGGATGCTGATTTAACACCATCGAAAAGGGCAGGTTAACGCCACTCTCAGAATCAGTCAGTTTTCAGATTTCTGCAGTTGTTTGTGGATTAAAGCTGCAGGAAAACAAGTCTTATCTGATCAGTGGGTGGATACATGGAGCGACCTTGGTGCACTCACTTAGGTACCGTTCTGGGCTGCGATCATCGAGATTTACTATAAGGCCTTTCTTCATGGGCTAGACCAGGGGTCTGCAACCTTTTTGATCAAAAGAGCCATTTCTGTCCTTTTGCTCTCTAATAAAACGTGTCTGGAGCCACAAAACCTGCTACAACTGTGATTATCAACTGATGGCCCATGGGCCACTAAGTTTGTTGGAGGGGGGCTTTTCTGGCCAGTGGGGGTGACATTATAAAACAAAAATTATATCATGAATTTTTACATTTATTGATTTTTTTTTACATTTTAAGATAAAAAGACCATATCAAGTAAAGAAGGAAAATAATTATAGTTTATACTGATTTTAATGAAAATTAAAACACTGAACTATGTGCAGTATAATAAATTAGTACAGTATTGTGCAGGGCTGCAGTAGCTCGGTGGCCAGTGCTGCAGTCTTGTAATCCTAAGGTTGCGGGTTAGAGCCCAGGTTGCATCAGGAAGGGCACCCGGAATAAAACAAATGACCAAATCTTTCATGTGCGTGAAGACCCCTGAAGAGGGGAGCAGCCGAAAGAAACATACTTACTACTTCAACAATTTACTGCAGGATCTAAAAAGTTCTTAAATTATCTTGCTAGTAGTTATCAGGCAAACATTTACAAAATGACAGTAAACTTCCAAAACTAGCCTTTTCTGTTGTGGGTATAAAAATCAGTACAATTAAATTTCATCAAGTTTTGGTGAAAGCTTCAAAGAGCCACAGATGAGGGACTAAAGAGCCACATGTGGCCCCTGAGCCGCAGGTTGCACACTCCTGGGCTAGACGGAGCAGCTTTAGAGTCTTTCCTTTTGAAGACACCCCCACTTCCCCTAAAAATTTCAAGCTTGGTTTTTAGAACCGATTGAGATTCCAAGCAGCCAAGACAATCTGATTAGATGACAGTAGACTGCAGGACATTGATTGGCCAGAGAGAGAGAGAGAGACCAATCATGACACAGTCTCCCTCCCAAAAATTAAACTTGCAGTTTCCAATCCTTGCAACTGCATAATATACAGTATATGATAAAGCCTAGCCTGGTTAAAACCAGACCCTTGTCCTTCACTTCGCTTCGCACTAGGGTCTGGACTTTCTGCATAGAGAACCGATTCTTGCTGGAGGCGTGGCCTCTGCTGAGGTTACCCAATCGTTAACGTTTGGCCGTGACGTATGTTGCAGCTCCGCGCAACATACGTCACGTTAGCCTGTCCAGTCCAGTTAGCCTGGCGAGGTCCAGGCTAACTATTCAGATAAATAGCTCAGAAACCACTCGGTGGATATTTTTTCTGCTACCAGTGTGTAATTATATGGCTCTAATTTACTGACTGTTGGCCTGGATGAAACATTTGAGATAAAATTCGATTTTTTATCATTTATTTTCGTAGCGCACCCGAGGCTGTTTGGAAAATGTCAAACCGAAACTATTTAAATCCAGCAGATTTGACCATTTCGTGAATTGATTTAGGAACTGTTAAGCTCAGGAACACTTCTGATATAACGTCAGCTAAGAAATATATTTTTTCTCAGCAAAGAAATAATAGTTTTTTTACCTTGTTTTCTTGAAAATTCCTTCGTGCCGGCAGCCATTTTAAGCAGGGCAAACTGACGACGTCAGTCGACGTCGTTCAAAACTCCGCCTTCTGTTCTCTGATTGGTCCGGTCAAAAATCTACTGGAGAAATCCTTGTCTATGGGAGAAGTCCCAGACCCTAGTACGAAGCGAAGTGAAGGACAAGGGTCTGGTTTTAACCAGGCTAGATAAAGCCATTCAAATAGCAAATGGTAAACCATCACCATGGTACTGTGTGGAGGTGTGGACGTTTAGGTGCTTGTATGCAGATAGCAGAATTCAGATGGAGCTAAACCAGATGGACTTGATTTATGTGCTGCGACTGCTAGAAGAAAAGTAGCCTCAACTTGGTCTAAGAATTTTTAGAAACCGTGACAGAGAATGGTGAATGTTTTAGTGACTTTATTTAACTTATTTGCCCACAGCTGTTGCATTTGCCTCAGATAGTAAAGAACCCCAGAGAGGTTTAAGGCAACCACACTTTGATGACCCTGCCCACATCAAGGTAACACTCAAGTTACCGGTAGATAGAAGACCACAGAGACCATTAGTGGAGTCGAAGAGAGTTATGGTGCAGAACATGAGACAAGACGAAGTAGAGCTGTCATTTCTAACCACGGCCCGAAGCCCGGCACATATTTGAGCCGGGCCATAATAACGTGCTGGATGGACAGGCTGGGTTGGTGTTTTGATTGAGTCAGCGGATGCATACGGCTGACAATCCAATTTTATGACAACATGGCTTGCCATACTTTTGGATAATCAGCTGCACGCGGCCATTTGACCGTGCGCTAACTGGTCGGTTGAAAGAAGTAAAAAAAAAAAATCAGTTACGCTTCAGATGGACTACTGCCAGCAATCCATCCAAAGCCCAAATGGACTCAGCCGCTGCGTCAGCAGACATGCGCGGCCGACAACCCAATTTGCTGAATGGGTTTGAAAACAGGTGAGATCCCAAAATATCCTCGAAGACATGTCAGAGCAGGGTCCGTGTCTGAATAATGCGGAATTCAGGGAGAAGCAGGGATTTAATGTGCTTTGGCGGACATGAAACGGACAAGCACCCTCTCAGCTTCCGTCCTTCTTCTGCCCTCTTCTACTCAATCACGCATGTCCACCGACCATTAATAACTATAAAACCTATTATAACTACAATAATCCATTAAACTCTTGCTAATAAACAAGAATTCTTACATCTTCCTTTCTTTGAAATATTTTTTTCAGGTCAAACTGATTTGTTTACAAACGCAGTAAAGTTGGGTGGATTTTCAGGTTCGGACCTGTAATTACAGTTAATTTGTCGAGTCAGGTTCAGAAATGGTGGTTACGGGCTGGGGCCGGGTCAGATTTTTTTTTAGATTCAAATGCAATCCTAAGACGAAGCCAGAAGTGAAGTCACAAAGAAAAAGTGACCCCCTAGAGGCTGGCTTCGGTACAGTTTTTAGTCCAGTCCCGCCGCTGGGTACATTTTCCTGACTAAAATAAAATATGATTTTCAGATCATTTATCAGCTATTGATTTTTATTGATTCACGTGGCTCTTACCTTGCTATGCTCAAAAAAAATTTTTTCAGTAACCTTCGTTTTTATTTTTATTTTAAACCAGAAAGAAAAGGGTATTGTCACGCTGTGATTGACAGCTTGTTAGCAAGCTAAGAGGGTGTGTGGGCGGAGCTCTGACTGTTTTGTTCTGCAGGTAAGATACTGATAGCTTAAAACAACTCCAAACAATTTCACACAAAAAAACTAATTTGTTTTTACTTTTGTGTTTCCTTTCAATTGACACAACAACAACAACAAAAAAAGCCACAAATCAGGAAACACCTGTTAAATCAGAGGTTATGAATATTATTTAAATTCGGTTTGTTGTTTTCATGATGAGCAGCTCGTCAGAATCAAATTCCTCGACCATATAGTCTAATGTATTTTAGCCACGGTCAACTGTGAAATTCCTCATGTGAACTTTATTTCTCACACAAAATATTTGGGAGCGACTTGACATAAAGAAGGAGAAAGTGAATGTGGGAGAAAGAAAACGCGCACACACACACACACATCCATACATATCCTTTCTCGCAAAGCCACAAGTTTCTAATTATATCCTGGGTTTCGAATAAAACGAGTTTACAGCCAATTCTTTGCGTAAATGCCATTCCTGTCTGTGTGCAGAGATGTAACCATCTAACCCTGAAACAATAAATAGTTTATTGCTTTTATTTGTCAAGGCTTTATGTTGTACTGCCAAGCCCTCAAAAGACTCGAGTTTAAGGCATATTTTTTTCCCACTAATGACTGTGTGTGATTTATAGAGTCTGTCTTTGACATGAGAGTGTCTGTACTTTCAAACCAGGCATAACTAGACCTCTGGAGCAGTGTGCATCATGAAAAATACAAGCTGTGCTTTCCAGAGAGCCTCTGCTGTGCGGTTTGGCCATGATGCTGAACAGTTAGTGCATGAGAAAGAAAAAAAAACTGCCTGCAGCAGGGTTCCCTTTCCAAACGTGCACACACGCACTGAGGTCAATGATATCTGAAACAAACGGTGATCGGGACCGACACACTTTGGGAATCGGATTGAAAGGGAGTAGATGTAGACTGGCTCAAAGGGCAAGAAAAGCACGAGCAGAGAAAGAACAGCTTTCCTCCCCATCTCTGCTCTGAGTGACCCTGAATGCTCACCGAGTCGTTTCAACAGGTCACAAAGGAGTGTACACTTCTCCCCAGCGTGTATTTTAGAGTGAATGAATCAGGCGGTGCACGGCCTCGTTAAGTTGAAAGTGCCGCTCTTCGCCACAAAAGAACATGTTGCTCCGGAGACGCAGCACTCTCACCGACGGGCAGACAAAAACTACAACACAACGGGCAACTGGGAGGTGCCTAAAGACTATAAATAGTTCAACGTTTGAAAAGATACTTCATCTTGAAGTGGGCGCAGTTTGAACATCTTCGGTTCGGACCAGACTGATGGGCCAACAGCACTGTTTCCAGAGAAGTTTTCATCCACATGGAGACACAGAAAACCAATCATAAAATGAGTGGTCACAATGCCAGGCCTGTATGTGGTGCTGTAACAGGAAACATGGAGAACATAAAGCCTTTCTTGGAGTAAAGACAAAGTAAAACTTCTACTTTGTGTATGTTAAACTATTTTTGGCAAAATGGAGACGTGAACAGAATCCAGTGGAGGGGGGGAAGAGATTTCATTCCCAGCATATCCGGAAGAATTATGTATACACATGCTCATCTTTTAAAACTAATTTTATATCTTCTTTGAATGTACATTGAAGCAGAGCATATTGTAGTGTTTCTTTTCCCTGCAACAATTGCTGCCATATTTTGTCCAAACCCTAAATAATCAAAAATGAATGATCTTCAAACTTGTGTCAAAAAGAGCAATTCAGTTCAGTTTATTTCTATAGCACCAAGTAACAACAGAAGTTGTCTTGGCACTGAACAGAAACATTCACATATAAACTAATAATTTAACATTCTTTTTATTTTTCTGATCTTGAGCAAGCATGAAGGTGACAGTGGAAAGGAAAAACTCCCTCATGAGGAAGAAACCTTTAGCAGAACCAGGCTCAGGACAAGTGGTCATCTGCTTCAACTGGCTGGGTTTGGTATGAACAGGAAGGAGGAACAGATACACAATGGCAGGTCAAGAAACAAGATAAGATAGAAACAGTATCAAATGAAAACTATTCAATTTTAATAATTCATTTAAGGAAATTAGGTCAATTTGTCCTTCAGTAGTCTAAGTCTAGCTGCATAACAAGCCAACCCTAACTATAGGATTTATCAAAAAGGAGAGTCTTCAAACTGGACAATGTGTCAGCCTCACAGACAGAAACTGGGAGTTGGTTCCACAAGAGAGGAGCCTGACAACTGAAAGATATGCTTCCCATTCTGCTTTTGCAAACTCTAGGAATCACGAGTAAGCCTGCAGTTTGAAAACGAAGTGCTCTGTTAGGAAAATATGGAACAATAAGATCTCAAATAGAAGATGGAGCTAGGTTGTTGAGGCCTTTGTAAGTTAGAAGTAAGATTTTGAATTAAATTCTGGACTCGACAGGGAGCCAATGGAGAGAAGCCAAAACTAGAGAGATATGATACCATACCATACCATTGTATTTATAGAGCACTGAAAACGGCAACAAGGCCAACCAAAGTGCTGTACAAACAGACAAAATACAGGCAACACATAAGCAACATACAAAATGAAGTAAAAAACAGAATATATACATAAAAATGTTGCAGATAATAATAAATAATGATAATAATCATCATCATCATTTTATTTAAAAGCACCTTTCAGGACACCCAAGGACACTTAACAAACAAACACAGTTCAAACATCAGCAGTAACAAATTGAAATATAAAATACATAAAGAATATAAAATACAAAAGAATATAAAATAATTTAGTAAAGTTAAAGATAAGCTAGTCTAAAGAGATGTGTTTTCAGAGCAGTCTTGAACAGAGAAAGGGAGGTGGTGTTTCGAAGGTCTGGCGGTAGAGCGTTCCAGAGGTGAGGGGCAGAGCAGGTGAAGGCCCTGCTCCCCATGGTGGAGAGGCGGGCAGAGGGTACATGGAGATGTAGCGAAGAGGAGGATCTGAGAGAGCGTGATGGGATGGAGATTTGTAGGAGGTCAGATAGATAAGGAGGGGCAAGGTTGTGGATAGCTTTGAACGTGAGGAGTAGAATTTTGAAGATGATGCGTGATTTAACCGGGAGCCAGTGGAGCTGCTGCAGGACAGGAGTGATGTGGTTATAGTAGGAGGTTTGAGTGATGACACGGGCAGCTGAGTTCTGGACCATCTGTAACTTGTGGAGAGATTTGTTGGGGAGGCCGTAGAGAAGGGAGTTGCAGTAATCGATACGGGAAGTCACAAGACTGTGCACCAGGATGGCTGTGGAGCGGGGTGTGAGAGAAGGACGGAGACGGTTAATATTACGGAGGTGGAAATAGGCAGACCGAGTAATATTGTTGATGTGTGAAGTGAAGGAGAGAGTGGTGTCGAGGATGACACCGAGACTCTTGACCTGAGGGGAGGGGGATAGCAGAGAGTTGTTAAGGGGGACGAGAAGATGTTCTGATTTTGAAATAGAGTTTTTGGTACCGACAAGAATGATTTCTGTTTTGTTGCTGTTTAGTTGAAGGAAATTGTTAGAAAAACAGTGATTTAGCTCATTGAGACAGTCTGTGAGGATGGAGGGTGGGTGGGTGGAGTTTGGTTTTGTTGACAAGTAAAGCTGTGTGTCATCAGCATAACAGTGGAAATGGACGCCGTATTTCCGGAAGATGTGACCTAGAGGTAGGAGGTAAATGATGAAGAGGAAGGGTCCGAGGACAGAGCCTTGGGGGACACCCGTGGAGATGAGGGAGGACTGGGAACGGAAGGATTTAATCTGAATTAATTGAGTGCGGTCGGAGAGATAAGAGTTGAACCAAATATAATGACTAACCTCTGTGAAGCAAACAGGTTCAAACACAGATCATCTGGTGTTGAAAGCTACAGAATAGTAGTGGGTTTTTAAATGGGATTTGAAAACCGAGAGGGAGGGGGCCTATCTGGCAAGCAGAGGTAACCCGTTCCAAAGTCTTGGACCTGCTACAGAGAAGGCCTTGTCACCTCTGATCTCTTTCGCGCTTAACGAAGACAGTCACTTTCACCTGCTCCTCCTGCTCCCTCCTTCCTGATTTTTTGCTCTCGACCTGTGAACCTACTCAAGGCCTCTCTTTACGCATCTTCTTATTCAAAATTTATTATGGATCTGGTCAGCTGGTCTCAACGCAATTGACAACATTTTACAAGAAAACAGGGTGAAAGAGAGACCTCTTCTAGGAAACATAATTGGATTTATGGTAACTGGAGTCTGCTTTTTGGAGTCGGTAGAAATCTGGATTGTCGACAAAATTCGAAAACATCAGCATCTGTTTAAGCTGTCTGGAATGTGTGTGCCGGGCTTGGCACACTCAGACTGTGTCCGAACTAACTGTGGACCTGTAACAGAGGTGGAACTTTGTGGCAGTGTTCACAGACGTTTGGAAGGAAGAGATCTTGGAGAAGTTGTAAGCCCGACTTCGGCAGAATGTCCACGGATCTGGCTGTTTGGATTCGCCATTGAGTGTTCCAGAAGATCTGAAGGCTGACTTGTCAGTAGAGTCTGCCTGCCCAAAACAATTGTGGTTTATACCCTGATGCATGCTCATCAGGTGGTTTATCTGAATTTGGCCTCCCTCCTTGCCTTGGATAGGACAACTTATACTATACAGCATCAAATTGCTCCTGGATGATTGTACTCAACACTTGCTCTTCTCAATGGCGGATGTCTCTTCTCGGTCTCCGCTTTGCTTTTGCTTTGTCTTGTCTGTGAAACTGTCTGAGAGTCTCTCTTCTACAAAATCTTCCGAATCATAACTATGGGCTTCGATTTGGTCAGTTGGTCCCTCAACACAACTGCTAACATTTCTTTAAAGAGAAGACAGGCTGTAGGCGAGCCGATTTGCCCTGTTGGCATGCACACAGCTGGATATCTCATCGACTTGGAAGACTTGATGACGTGTCTATCTCTGCTGTCATCTGTGGATCTTAAGGACGCATATTTAATTGGATTTATGACAACTGGTTCCTGCTTTTTGGATTTGGCTGGTTCGTCTATCAACACACAAGGAAGACGTCAGCAGCAAATCTGGATCTGGTCAGGCTGCCTGCCTTACTTGATGGCTTTGTTCATTCTTGAAGTCCTGCACCTTTTTGACCTCTGATCCTTTTAGCCTCACTGTTCCACCAGCCTCCCTCTCATTCACACACATGTTCTCTATCTCACTGTGGCTGACTTTCATTCCTCTTTTTTCAAGTGCATACCTCCACCTGTCCAAGCTCTCTTCCACCTGTTCCCTGTTCTCACCACAGATCACAATGTCATCTGCAAACATCATAGTCCCTGGCGATTCCTGCCTGACCTCATCTGTTAGTCGGTCAGCACATCTCACCACTGCCCTGCTGTCCTCATACATGTCCTACACTAGTCTAACATACTTTTCTTTCACTCCAGATTTCCTCATGCAATACCACACCTCCTCTCTTGGCACTCTGTCATATGCTTTTTCTAAATCCAGAAAGACACAATGGAGTTCTTTCTGACCCTCTCTGTACTTCTCCATCAGCATTCTCAAAGCAAATATGGCATATGTGGTGCTCTTTCTTGGCATGAAACCATACTACTGCTCACAGACAGTCACCTCTAGTCCAAGTCTAGCTTCCACAACTCTCTCCCAGATCTTCATTGTGTGGCTCATCAACTTAATTCTTGTGTAGTTGCTACAACTCTGTACATCACCCATCCATCCATTATCTTTTCCCCGCTTCTTCCATTTTGGGTCATGGGGATCGCCAGTGCCCATGTCCAGCAATCACTGCGTGGGGCGGGGTGCACCCTGAACAGGTTGCAAGTCCATCACAGGGCCACATAGAGACAAACAACCATTCACTCTCTCACTAGCCGTGTTTCCATCAAGGTTTCTAGATGCTCATTTTGACGTATCGCAGCAGAAAAGCTTAATGGAAACGGCAAAATCCGAATTTACTTCCTCAAATTCGCCAAAAAGTTTATACGCTCGCTTGAGGTGGTTTTTGGGATCTTCGAAAATGAGCAGATGCGCAAAACGACAGATGGAAACAGATTTGCCGACTCAGTTCTGCCGTAGCGAACATTCACGTCACGTGACGTTCAGCTGTTTCCGCTCCGGACAACATGTAACATCGCTAAAACTAGTTGGCATGACAGAATAAATACAACTTGCCCGATAGCAACACATACCTGAAATATTCTCTCCATTTTGACGAGATGTGTGGCCGGGTTCTGTTTTCAACCGCTACTTCCTGTTTACTGTAGACATGCGTAACGCTGACGTCTGACGTAATGACGCTGACGTCTGACGTAATGACGCTGTGCGTGGCCCGGTAGATGCGATTCAAGCCAGTTGATGGAAACACTTCTGCTTCGCATTAATTTGTATTTACATATTTGCGAGATTTCAAAAATTAGCTCAAAATTCGAAATGAAAATGGATGGAAACACAGCTA
>JBBPBX010039345.1:8753-26292 GCA_038048925.1 Garcialebias charrua
CCCACACACACACACACACACACACACAGGGAAATTTAATTATTGTGGGAAAAACACGTCAAAAACATATGCTAGTCCAAAAAGTAAATGGCCCTAGAGCCCTCAGAAGTTTGGACCAGCATATGAGCCTTGCATGATGTTTACAAAGAAGAAGAAGCTCCTCATGTGGCCCCTATATGAAAGTCTTGTCTGGTGTCGTCTTAGCGTCTATAATTTAGTTCAGTTGTGTGCCTTTCCTCCACCTCAGATATTTGCTATTTAAGGGGTCCATCACATGCATCTCCACTTACTCTAATACCAGATGTCAAGTGCCAAGGGGATTTTGCTGGACATTGCATCACCAGTTCTATATCACAAGTGAGTCAATTCAAGCCTGCAATAGGTTCCACCAGTTTGCCTTCAGCTATATCACTTGTCAACACCATCCTTCATTCTTAGTCTCGTCAGTCTTCTTGGGTAGAGATGAATAAATAACAACATTAATATGGTCTTAAAGCTGTTGAAACAAATATTGCACAAGCAGGGTTAAAGTAAATTTGCTTTGAACAGGGATAACATGTTAAGCAGCATTCACACATGCTAAATTCCTACGACTTATTGATGAGCATTGTGGGAATATTTTTTGTTTTTATAAAAATGAGCATCCAGTTTTTTTTTCAGTCATGAGTTTATTGTCATGGCTTTCACCATGTTTCTGTATGTGGTTAGTTACACTGTATATTGGATAACCTAAACAGCCACTGGCGAAAAGGATGGCCCAGCAAAGAAGAGCAACATCATCAGGCCAGGAACTCTGCTGTCTACACTCACCTGCAGGCCAGTGGTCACTTTCTTTCTCACCTTACACAATATTACTCTGTTTGTGCCAGGGGACTGGATTTTTGGGATGAACCGTCTTTGCCATAATGTACTTTATAGTTTGAAAGCCAATGGGACGTCATGTTTGGAAAATAAATATTTCAGTTTCACTGAAACTCCTGCAACATATGGACACTGTTCTATGTCTGGGTTCCTCCTTTTCACCAGATGGCTGCCTGGAGTTCTGTTTGGATTTCTTCTCTAGTTTCAGAAAGGCCCAGTTAGGATATCAACATTGCTATAGGGCTTGTCTTCTGTTGGAGTTCTCCTTCTCCCTGGCTACTGAGTTGAGAGAAATTGGACCGAGAAGCTGACGGGTGAAACATTTTAACAAAAAATAGTCCATCCAGAGGACCTGATTCAAGCTTGTTAGATTCATCTACCTGGGTCATTGAGCATGCATCAGGACTGTCCTAACCTTTTTCATGCACAGTTAAACTCCCACCCATTTTAAAATATTGCACACATAGAAAAAGGTTTACTTGCATTCCCTGTTCAATTCCTTTTCATAAAAGCACTCATCTCAAAAACTACAAATATTCCTGGTTTTAAAAAAATGACATTGGTGGTTTTTTTTCTTTTTTTTCTGAAACGTAATGGTGCTATTGCAACTAGTGCTGCCATTCCTGCTGCTTTTGTATCTGATCTTTTAAAATTCACCCAGTCCTTAACCTGTAGGCTGTTGGCATTCTCCTGAGGTGGAATTTATTATTGTGGCCCCCTACACTCTAGTGTGACATTTACTTTGAGGAATGGATGAGATCAGAGCGGAGACAGTCAACTTCTGCTCTTTTAAATATTTGAAATTAAGAAGCAGTTCAAAAGATTAAGCATACTAAATCACAATGTTTGGACTGATAGTATTTTCTATCACTTGATAGTATGATATATTTACAGTAAATGTCGCTAGAAACTTGTTAACGGGACTGCTGTGTTGGAGAACTGCTTCACTGCCCAGTCACTCACAGAGCTTCAAATAAGTGGGTTGATGCCAAATTCAAAACTAGACACATATGTTGCTTTTGATGCTAACATACATGTATATAAGTTGCGATGTATGGAAAGTTTTGCTTTTTGACAGGAAAAAAGTACATCAAACAAATAAAGAAACAAAAAATAAAAGCGGACTTCATTTGTGTCTTTGCAAAGAAAATAAAACCAAAAAAGAACAAAATTCAATTGTGACTGTTGCAACAGTTAAAACATCTTAAAGAGTAGTAGTACTTAATAAGATTTTGTTCCTTTTTCTTATGGTTGTTCCTTTCTGCATGCAATGTCACATTGAGCAAACTTACATAAAATATGTGGCAATTGTTTACACTGGATGCCCTTCCTGTCATAGCCTGAGGTTGAACCTGCACTCTCATGATGACACCACTGTGGTACTAAGCAACAAGCTACTGTAGACCCTGATGCATGATCAATAATCCACGTAGAAAAATCTAAAAGAGCAAAGTCTGGTCCTCTGGACATTCAAAAAACAAAACAAAACAAAGCAATTTAAAAAAAAAACTGTAGAAACGTTTCGTCTTTCATCCGAAAGACTTCCTCAGTCTGAGATGCTGTATTCAGCTCAGTCTTATAAATAGCACCCTCCCACAGTGGATCAACTAGTTTGCTGAAGGAAAAATGATTTTTTTTTATTTTTTTTTTTCATTTTTGGCAGGATTGTAGGAAACAGTGTAGACCTGAGATGTGAAGGAATTTGTTTTGTTAAAAAAAAAAAAAAAAGTTAGTTTGACTACTGTTTTTGATTTGATTTTGAAGAGAAAAGTAGTTATTTGTTATATTTTGAATTGTAAATAAATTATCACTACAGCTTCCTGAATGAAAAGCATAATGCAAAAGTATATGTTACTCTTCTAATCCTTTTTCAGGCCATAGCACACAGTGTGTGTGTGTGTGTGTGTGTTTGCTTCTTTTATGGACAGATGGACGGACGGACGGACGGACAGACAGATCCTCTCCTTGCATATCTTACAAATTGTAAATCATGGATCTGGTCAGATGGTCTCTCAACGCAATTGATCAAATTGTCTGGATGAGAAGACAGGGCAAAGGAAAGCCCTCCTGCCCCAATGGGACACTTGCAGATGGATACACGATGGATTCTTGGGGGAAGTGGAAGATTGTGTCTGCCCAGATTGTTGGTCAAGTATGTTGAAGATGTATATATAATTGGATTTCTGATAACAGGACTTCTGCTTTTTGGAGTGGGTGGATACCTGGCATATTGACAAATTTGAAAAGCTTTGGCAGCTTTTCCGGCCATTGTGAAGCTGCCTGGTAACCTAGGATTAGGTTGAGATGTGCCTGGTGGTTGTATCACTCACTTGGGTGGCCTGTGCTGAGAGTCCCCCTCTTGCTCCATCCTCACCCACTTCACATGCATATGTATTATTATAAGGGATGGGGCCGATCCGGTATCGTATCGGCCTCTGATACCAGCCTAATTTACGTATCAGATTTTTGATCCAACCTGCCGATATTTTCCGATCCATGATGCACGTTGGCTTCAAGCTATGGAATGGATTTCCTGAACAGAGGCGTGTCATAAACCCAGAGTAATAAGACCCGTCTCACATTCAGGAAATCCATTTCATAGTTTGCAGCCAGCTACTGCGTGAGGACTGTGTGAGAACTGAGTAGTGTAACCCTCAATTAGTCAAGTATTTTATTTTGGCGGGCCCACTTCCTGTGTTGCCCCAAACTCTGCCAACTTATTTAAAGCCCCGCCTCCTGCAGTGTACAGTTGAACTACATCACCTGTTTCACTGTGATTGTGGCTTGCTGTTTGGAGTCTTCATGGCAAAGTCATACAAATCTTTGCATCCACTGATTTGATTTATTGGTGAGTTTGTCATCTGAAAGCACTATTGTTTTAGCATGAAATGTCTGCTTGATTGCTTATACATAGTTCCCATGTGACGTCACATCTGTGGGATTTCCAAGTAGACACGCCCCTATGGAGGCAGCCAGAGCAGTACGACAGCTTACTACTGGATGTGTATTTTTCACATTGTTTTTTATGTTAATTTATAATTAATTGCAATGGTTACTTTGTGTTGGGTCAGTGGGTGTTCCAGTCGGGTAGACATTTGGGCAACGCGCAGGTTTCACTTAATCCAAAAAAAAGTAAACGTGAAGGATTTATCTCTTCGGTGAAGCTGAGCCAGCTGAGCAGCCCCATCTCTCTGACTGCTCGAATCTGCTCTGAAAAAGTGCTTTTGTACAGTAAACAAAATATTCTACATAAATCATTTTGTGAAACAATGTCAGAACATTAGAGTAGAACTGTCTGTGTGTTGGAGCTGTTTTTTTTTATTTATTTATTATTATTTAGCAGCACCGTCTTGCTGTGTGTAGCTTAGCATGTCGCTAACGCGACAAAGGCCTCTTCATGCCTGGACCACGGTCTCCCCGCCGGTCCTCCGGGACTGGCGGGGAGACCGCCCCAGTGGGGGAAGGAGTCCCATGGGACGTGCCTCCGCGGCCGTGACGGATCCACGCCGTCCGACCTATCTGAGCTCGCCGCAAGCCTCAGGTAGGTCGGACCCTCCGCTCTGGATGCTAACGCGACATGCTAACTTCCAACACGGTAACACTTAAAGTGCTGGTTCTGGTCCGTGTTGAGCCTGGACTTTTTTTGGCTGTGTGTTATTTTAGTTAAACCTTTATTTAGCTGGTTAGATATGATTGAGACAGTTTACACATCTTTTTTGGATTTAAAGCTGTGAAGCACTACGCTGTGAAGCCGGTGTGCACTCCTCGTAGTAATTAAATAATTAATGATATCAGAGTAACTACTTGGTGACACGTTGGCCGCTTCGTCTGCCATGATTTCTTTCTCCAACTCATTCAACTCCGACCACTGCCATTTTGCTCTTGTGCCTTGGTGAAGCTAGTAATGTATTTACCGTATTCGTCGGTGTATAATACGCTCCGGTGTATAATACGCTTTGTCATATTTTTGGAAATAAATCAGAAAAACCCTTAGATAATACGCTTCGGTGTATAATACGCGCTGCCGTGACAGTCTTTTTTATGGCCACTAGATGGCGCCAAACCCATTGAAACTGTAGTGATACAACCGTGACCTCAGAAACACTTCTCTGATCGCTCTCAGTAATGAACTTTTTGGGAGTTATTCCTGAAGGGACAGTAATACTTTTATTACTTTTAATTTGAATCAAACATTACAAATTGTCAGAAAGATAAAGTGTTAGTTTCAGATGTCAGCATTTTATGATAAAAACTGATCTTAACACTACACACAACACTGTTAACCTGTTGGTTTGGTTAAAACAACGTCATTAAAGCGTCACATATGGGACCTATGTTAATGATAATAGCAAAAACAGATATTATTCATCTGATTATTAATTAGGACAAAAACAAAAGTCTCTTCTGAGGAGATTGTCCTGAGCTCAAACTAAAATGAGATAAACAGTGTCACTGAATCTTCACTGCAGGTTTGAGAAGAGAAATCCTTCATGAATAACATTTTGGAATAACATTTGCTATTCAGCATGAATTTAAACAGTTTGAATAAACAGACTACAGGGCGCATTAGCGCCCATAGCGGCCGAAACTGGTACTGCACCATTTTTGGCCAAAATGAAAAACGGCGAATCAGAGCTAAAAATGGGTCTAAAAATATGGGAAAAAATCCATAGATAATACGCTTCGGTGTATAATACGCAGGATATTCAAATGAGCAATAAAAGTGCGTATTATACACCGGAGAATACGGTAGCTGTGGTAGTTCAGTCTGTTTGTCCGCCATTTCTGCCTATAAGGGTGGCGAAAAACCCGGTATTGCGCAATACTCGCCACGTGTGTGGGAACTATGTATTGGAGCATTAGAATTGTTAGTGTTTGTTACCTGGATCGTCACCAGGATTGCAACAGCTGATTATGGTTTAGTATGCTCCACTCTTCCAGAAGGTAACCTGATTTCAGATTTTGTGTGAGCTCTGACACTTTTGCATGGACATGATCAAAATGGAATGTAGCTACATTTAAGTTGATACTGTGCAGTATATTTAATTATTTATTTTACTCACTCTGCTTGAGTACGGTATTTGACAATTTATTTTGTTTTCTTGATTGATATTTTGAAAGTGCACTTTGATTCAACTTTTCAATTTAAATTGAATTGATTAGTTGAAATATGATTGATGTTCTTTAGTTTTTACTTTATTTAAATTATGGTTAACTTTACAAGAATGAAATGTTTGATTAGTTTAATCATTAGGAATTTAATAATTGCAATTGCATTTAATAGTAATTTTTGTATGCTTTGTACCTGATTGTTTTTTGATAAAATACTTAATGGGTTTTCTGACCTTTCAGGTCGGGTTTTTTTTTCTCCATTGTTTTTTCTTCCTTGATGGATCAGATCCTCTTTGGATCTAAGGATGGCGAGCTAGGAAAAGGACCAGAACTTAATGATCTTTAAATTTGATTCATTCAGAGGGCATTTGTGTCTCACTGTGCATTTGTAATTGTCTGTTGTTTGTTTTCTTTTAAATCACTAATATATACACCTAAACTAAAACCATTGTCTCCTGTCCTCATTCACACCTCAGGCTCCTTAAAAGAACCATCTTCTGATGCTGCTCTTGTAGCCGCAGTTAGCTGCATAGCCCATAAATGTTACAGTAGCATATTAGCTAACATCTAGCCAACATTTCATCGAAACATGTTCGCTGTGTGGAAGTATTTTACACTAAAGTCAAAAGTCAAAGTCAACTTTATTGTCAAAACTGCAATATGTACAGAACATACACAGGATTGAAATTGCATTTCTCTCTGTCCCTCGGTGCAACAGTAAACATTTAAACACTAAAACATTTAATAAACATAAGAATAAAATAAAATGAAATAATAAAAGTGTAATACTGTCCTGAGTTTTTGCATAGTAGTTTTTGCATAGTAGTAGTATGAAAGTATGAAAAGTTACACCAACACTAAAACACTAAACATTTAATAAACATAAGCATAAAATGAAATAACAAAAGTGTAATACTGTCCTGAGTTTTTTGCATAGTAGTATAAAAGTGTAAAAAGTATATCTATAAAATAAAATGAAAGTTCTGGCATTGACATTTGTAATAGAGTGACAAAGCAGCATATGAAGTTTATGTACACAGTATATGTATGAGGTAGTTGATATTGGTATAGAGGTAAAGTGGCATATGCAATAAGGCTAGTAAAAAAACACTGTAAACACCGTAAACACCGTAAGACAGCAATGTTCAATGTTTGCAAAGCCATAGCGCCACATTAAATTGCGGTCAAGTTAGTTTTACGTTGGACATTCGAGCTCCGGGGCTTCAGCGGTGTGTTTTTCTTGTTCAATCAGGGGTGGGCGCTCTGATTTCGGGCAGCTGCTCTCAGCCTGTCCCTCCACCGAGATGGGGACCCGGCTGGCCAGGTTGGGATGCTTGTGTTTTGTTTCAGCGAGAGGGGCGTCAAACTGAAGCCACGGAGCTTGACTGTCCAACGTGAAACTAACTTGACCATACTCCAAGATATAGTTTACACTCCAGGAGATATTTATCAGTACAACAGTAGACAATTATAAAAAAAACACATTAATTAAAAATTACAGGCTAGATAGTAGGAACATGTCTGTGTTGGTTTATGCCATGAACTTAGCAGATGTAAAGCTATTTAATATTTTATTTAATTTATTTATTCATTCATTTAAAAGAGACAAAAGAAAACAAATTCATCAAAAAGAAAACATTGAATGAAAAGAGTGCAGAAAGAAGACAAAAATCTTATCACCCCATTATTTAAAAGAATATATAAAAGAACTTTTAACAAACAATCACTTAAATTAATCACTTTAATATCCACTTTAGAGCTAGGCATAAAAAAAAACACGTTTTGTGTTAGCAGAATTTAATCATAACTTTGAAATTTATCCAACATTAATAAAACTCACCTCAAGTTGCCTTTTTGGACATCCATGCATATATGTGTACACATTGTACTTGAGAGGAGATTATTACAGCCTCATATAAAATCAATGATATGAATGATATCAGAACTGGATCGATATTGGCCAATACCCAGATTTAAGTATCGGGATCGGATCGGAAGCAAGAAAATGTGGATTGGTGCATCCCTACTTATTATGTGATCTGTGTGGTTATATTTTTGCAACTTTACACTGTGTCCTGTTAGGGACACTGTGAGATGTATTTTTTAAAATTAAAAATGTATTTATTTTTTACCTCTTTCCTTGTGTTTCCCTTTTTCTTATCTAACAAAAAGGGCAGTGCCTCCCATGACGACTGCAGCCTCAGGCACTCGTCTACCCATGTCTTATGTTGTTTGGTTAACGTTTTGTTTCTTTGGACGGGCTGTACTGGAATTAAATTTTGTGGTGCTTCTTGTGCAATGACAGTAAAAAGCATTCTGATTCTGATGATCTGTTACTTTCATCCATATACTGTTTTAGTCTGTCTTCTTGTCCTTTGTTGTCCTTTTTTTTCTGTTTCTTTTTTTGCTTTCTTTGGTCTCAGATTATAGGTTCACCTTCTAATCTTTGCCCAAATGTTATTCTTATATTTTTGCAACACACACTATGGCCCCACTCCCTTATGTTTTCTCATAACACAGCCAATCTTTCTCATAATTTCTGTAATTAAGTTTTACTGTACCTCTTTTTTTTCCTTCCCATGGGCTCACCACCTATGGGAGGGGCCAAAGGGGTCGGGTGCAATGTGGGATGGGTGGTGGCCGAGGGCGGGGACCCTGGCGGTCTGATCCTCGGCTACAGAAGCTGGCCATTGGGACATGGAATGTCACCTCTCTGGTGGGGAAGGAGCCTGAGCTAGTGTGTGAGGTTGAGAGGTTCCGGCTAGAAATAGTCGGACTCACCTCAACGCATGGCTCTGGCTCTGGAACCAGTTTCCTTGAGAGGGGTTGGACACTCTTCCACTCTGGAGTTGCCCCTGGTGAGAGGCGCCGAGCAGGAGTGGGCATACTTGTTGCCCCCCATCTTGGTGCCTGTACGTTGGGGTTCACCCCGGTGAACGAGAGGGTAGCCTCCCTTCGCCTACGTGTGGGGGGACGGGCTCTGACTGTTGTTTGTGCCTATGCGCCAAACGGCAGCGCAGATTACCCACCCTTTTTGGAGTCCTTGGAGGGGGTATTGGAGAGTGCGCCTCCTGGGGACTCCCTTGTTCTGCTGGGGGACTTCAACGCTCACGTGGGCAATGACAGTGAGACCTGGAGGGGTGTGGTTGGGAGGAACGGCCCCCCTGATCTGAACCCGAGTGGTGTTCTGTTGTTGGACTTCTGTGCTCGTCATGGATTGTCCATAACGAACACCATGTTCAGGCATAAGGGTGTACATATGTGCTCTTGGCACCAGGACACCCTAGGTCGCAGTTCGATGATCAACTTTGTTGTCGTCTCATCTGATCTGCGGCCGCATGTCCTGGACACTCGGGTGAAGAGAGGGGCGGAGCTGTCAACTGACCACTACCTGGTGGTGAGTTGGCTCCGATGGTGGGGGAGGATGCCGGTCAGACCTGGCAGACCCAAACATATTGTGAGGGTCTGCTGGGAACGTCTGGCAGAGTCTCCCGTGAGACGGAGCTTTAACTCCCACCTCCGGGAGAGCTTTGAACACGTTCCGAGGGAGGCGGGGGACATTGAGTCCGAGTGGGCCATGTTCCGCGCCACTATTGTCAAGGCAGCTTATCCGAGTTGTGGCCGCAATGTTGTTGGTACCTGTCGTGGTGGCAACCCTCGAACCCGGTGGTGGACACCGGCGGTGAGGGATGCTGTCATGCTGAAGAAGGAGTCCTATTGGGCCTTTTTGGCCTGTGGGACCCCGGAAGAAGCAGATAGGTACCGACAGTCCAAGCGGCATGCGGCTCGGGTGGTTGCTGAGGCAAAAACTCGGGCGTGGGAGGAGTTCGGAGAGGCCATGGAGAATGACTTCCGTACGGCTTCGAGGCGATTCTGGTCCACCATCCGGCGTCTTAGGGGGGGAAACCGGTACGCGACCAACACATTTATGGTGGGGATGGCGTGCTGTTGACCTCAACTCGGGATGTTGTGAGTCGGTGGGCGGAGTACTTCGAAGACCTCCTCAATCCTACTGGCACGTCTTCCACTGAGGAAGCGGAGCCTGGGGACTTTGGGTCGGGCTCTCCAATCTCTGGTGCTGAGGTCACCGAGGTGGTTAAAAAGCTCCGCGGTGGCAGGGCTCCGGGGGTGGATGAGATTTGCCCTGAGTTCCTTAGGGCTCTGGATGTTGTGGGGTTGTGTTGGCTTACGCGACTCTGCAATATTGCGTGGACATCGGGGGCAGTTCCCTTGGATTGGCAGACTGGGGTAGTGGTTCCCCTATTCAAAAATTGGGACCGTAAGGTGTGTTCCAACTATAGGGGGATCACACTCTTAAGCCTCCCTGGTAAGTAAATAAGTAAGTAAGTAAGTAATGTTTATTTCTAGAGCGCTTATCCCAGACATAAAATCACAAAGCGCTGTACAACAAAAATCAATGGCAAAAGTATACACAGAATAAAACAAGCATAAAATCTACAAATATCAATCAATGCAAAATACAATAAAGGTTGGTAAGGTCTATTCAGGGGTTCTGGAGAGGAGGGTCCGTTGGATAGTCGAACCTCGGATTCAGGAGGAGCAGTGTGGTTTTCGTGCTGGTCGTGGAACACTGGACCAGCTCTACACCCTCAACAGGGTCCTGGAGGGCGCGTGGGAGTTTGCCCAACCAGTTTACATGTGCTTTGTGGACTTGGAAAAGGCATTCGACCGCGTCCCTCGGGGGGTTCTGTGGGGGGTACTCCGGGAGTATGGGGTACCAGGCCCATTGATATGGGCTGTTAGGTCCCTGTACGACCGGTGTCAGAGCTTGGTCCGCATTGCCGGCAGTAAGTCAGGCTCGTTTCCAGTGAGAGTTGGACTCCGCCAAGGTTGCCCTTTGTCACCGATTCTGTTCATAACTTTTATGGACAGAATTTCTAGGCGCAGCCAAGGTGTTGAGAGGATCCGTTTTGGTGGCCTTAGAATCGCTTCTCTGTTTTTTGCAGATGATGTGGTCCTATTGGCTTCATCAGATCGTGATCTACAGCTTTCGCTGGAGCGGTTTGCAGCCGAGTGTGATGCGGCCGGGATGAGGATCAGTTCCTCCAAATCCGAGGCCATGGTCTTGAGCCGGAAAAGGGTAGCATGCCCTCTCCGGGTCGGGGAGGAGGTCCTGCCCCAAGTGGAGGAGTTTAAGTATCTCGGGGTCTTGTTCACGAATGAGGGAAAACTGGAGCGTGAGATCGATAGGCGGATAGGTGCAGCATCCGCAGTGAAGCGGGCGCTGTACCGGTCTGTCGTGGTGAAGAGAGAGCTGAGTCGAAAGGCAAAGCTCTCAATTTACCGATCGATCTACGTTCCCACCCTCATCTATGGTCATGAGCTTTGGGTTGTGACCGAAAGAACAAGATCTCGGATACAAGCGGCTGAAATGAGTTTTCTCCGCAGGGTGTCTGGACTCTCCCTTAGAGATAGGGTGAGAAGCTCAGTCATCCGGGAGGGACTCGGAGTAGAGCCGCTGCTTCTCCACATCGAGAGGAGCCAGTTGAGGTGGCTCAGGCATCTGGTTAGGATGCCTCCTGGACGCCTCCCTGGTGAGGTGTTCCGGGCATGTCCCACCGGGAGGAGACCCAGAGGAAGACCCAGGACACGCTGGAGGGACTATGTTTCTCGGCTGGCCTGGGAACGCCTTGGGATTCCCCCAGAGGAGCTGCTCCAAGTGGCTGGGGAGAGGGAAGTCTGGGCCTCCCTACTTAGGCTGCTACCCCTGCGACCCGACCCCGGATAAGCGGACGAAAATGGATGGATGGATGGATGGATGTACCTCTTTTCTTCTTCCTGTTCTCTTGTTTTTCTTTAATCATACAAGCCCGCTAGTGTGCACTGAGCAGTCCCATGCATATCCTGTTTTATTTTAAATTGTCATATTAACTTCTACTGTAAATGTGTCAACAAAAACAAACAAATTAATTAAAACTATATATAAGGCGGTTATTCTGTACATACTAGTTTAAATCATTTTTTACAAAGCTCTTTTAAAACTAAATTATTTATAAATAAATTGATTAATCCTGTTATGCAATTGTTGTTAAAACCAGAGAAGCCATGTGCAATGTTCATTTTTTTGTCTGCAAATCAAGCTACATTGTGGTCTAGCCAGTTTCACATAAGGGACATATTGCTATGCAGGCAACCTAATGTAATTAACACGAAGAAAAGGAGAAAAAAACTACAACATTTTAATCATTTTGTAAGCACAACAGGGAGCTTTTTCATTGCTTTGACACCACTGGCTTAAACAGTGAGAATATCCTGCTTGTCATAGGCATCCTCATAATTGACCTCAATTGTTGATTGATTTGTCAACTAACTGATCATTTTGGGTTTACAAGATTTAGTTTTTATAAATACAATTAATAGTTATTATTAATAATAGATTGTATGAAGTGTACAATTTTTATGTAAATAAGCTTGCCATTAAATCCTTTGTAAGATCTCCTCCTTGAATCACCCCCTTATTGTGGTTGAGGCGTTTGTGCACCTGAATGATCCTAGGAGCTTTGCTGTCAGGGGTAATAACAATTGCCACTGGTAGGGTCTCCCTGATGGATATGTTCAACATTTATCATCTAAAACTAATTACTCTGACATAATAATTCTTACCCAGATCACTTATATCAAATATAGGTGTTCCCAACAAACACTTATATAACATGTTTGTTTGTTTTTCTCCTTGATACAGAAAATACAAAGTCTTTTAGCCTTGACAATGTTTGGATTAGATGTTCCTGTTGGATCAGAACCATGACTCGTTTGTTTTATCTGTAAGACGTCAGAGCTTGTCAACTCCACCTCCTTCTTGTTTAAATAGCTTGTCATATCCAGCACAATTCGGATTTGTGCTGGACAATGTATTTTTTAGACCAAACAAAGTTTCAGAAGACATTAAAAGCCTTTCCCCTTTGCAAAGTTTCATTATTTGTGTCTAACTCAATTCTCGTGTTTATCTTGTGTGTTTTTTAAATTGTGCGAAGGCGCCCCCAAAAGCATAGGTCGCGTCGGCACATGACGTACACGAAAAAAGCAGGACACCGACCATACATAATGTATTGGGGGTGTACGCGTCGTGCCTTGAAAAGTGGGGCCTTATAGGAGCGCAAGTACATCGCCACGCCATAGCGATCATGTCCTCCACAAAACGTTATACACGTGTACGAAAATCTTGTATTGCAGGTGTACCCCTTCCCTTAAGGTAACAGGGGATTAAAATCCCCATAACTCCCAATGCAGATTGGTTCTAGGGAACAGGCCAGAAAATGAGTGATTCATAAGATGCTTATTGACAAAAACAAACAAGGAGTTCAGTGTCTCTTGCAAGGACCTGCCTGGATTACCGGGGGTCCATTAGAGCAAGGCTGAATGAATTATATTTTTTTTTTTTCATTTTATAGATGGCCTCCCTTTTCACCTTACAGCCATCCTCTTCACACCATTATTATTTTTTATATAGAAAGAAATGAAAGAAGGAAAGTAAGACCACAAAATATAATAAACAAACACAAAGAGAGCACAACACAAACACACCCGACCACTGTCTGTAAACCTGCAAAGAACATGACAGAACACAGCAAGTAAACACATACGTATAAAAGACCTAGAACACTCATGGCCTTGCAGTAGTTTTCTATAAATATATATACCTATACCTACATTTATATACATACATACATATACATGCATATGCAGTCATATACACATCTACATATCTACATACTATACCTCATATACATCCCTGCATCTATCCGTGTGTGGTTGTGAGTATGCATAAGTGAATAAGGCTTCTCCAATAGAACATTCAATAGTGACCGCGAAGTATCAGAGACCCGACCCCCAAGACCTGAGGCAGACAAAGGGGGGACCAGAGCCCAAGACCCCAAGAAGGACCCCGAGCGCGGAGCCCCCAAGGGCCACCCAAACAGGACGAACCACTCACCCAACCCCCAGGTCCGACCGTAGGGGAGAACTGGAAGAGCCCCACCAGTGACTACACACAATGACACCTTGGGGCCAACAGCGACTACTCACAGGCCCCCGCCGGAACCCGCTGCACCGACGTAGCCCCAGGTCTAGGCACCAAGGCCCGGGTACAGAGGATGCACACCCCTCAGGCACAGGCCCAGCAGGACCAGAGGACCCGAGCCCCACCAGGCCGAGCCGACACACGCCCAAGCACCCAGCCCCCGACACCGAGGGCAACAAGCGCGCCGGCAGGCAAGGGCACACCTCACTAGGGGGCCACGTGGCAGGAGCGCCACACCTGAATGTGACACATGAATTATAAATATTAATATTTCAATTTCCTCTACAAAAAAACTGAGGTGATGTCCCTAGGTTTAAAATAATAAATTTATAATCATAACACAAACCCTAATCATTACATACATTTTGCCTGACCTGTACTTTAATTTTCAATTTTTATTTTGGTCTGGTTTTTATTTTATTTTTACTTTATTTTTCTGTAAGTCCATGGCAATACAGCAAATTTCCATGAACTTCTTTTGATTTTTGATATTACCCACCTTCCTAATGAGGTTCCCCAAAAACTTATTTGTATGTTAGTCCCTGACTGTTACCTTAGCTTGCTGTGGGCACAACATAAATTACATGACCCAAAATTTTGTGTACAAAAAATAATGTGACAATTAATTTTTAGTGTGTACAAGATATTAAACAAAAACACAGTAATAGCTGACGTTCTTCAGACAAAGTAACTGAAAACAACAAGAATAACTTCTGAAAAATAACTACTTGAAAACAAAAGTGAAAAATAAATAAATAAATAAAACATAACCACAAGGAACAATGATCAAAATAAAACAAGTGGCTCCCCAATGAGAATTCAATCTCCAAATAAATGTGTATTGGCCACAAAGGTCACAATCTAACAAAACCAACAAGAAACAGCAAAACAGTTAGAAACCACAATTTAGCAAAAAACACAAAAGTTTGGAAAACTACACATGTAGCACAGCAGCCATGACTGTAGGGCAGGGCTGGCTTTTATGATCTCCCTCATGCTTCTGGCATCCTCATTGACAGTTGCTGGTGGATGGGTGGTGCTGTCCACATCTCCTTTGGCCAATCACCTTTGGACAGAGAAGCCTTGAAGCCTTGGCGGAAAGTCCACCAGTAGAGGGAGGCAGCCAGACAGCAGTAAACAGGCAATATAGAAAATAAAACTACAAAAATTAGAAAGGCAGTACATGCCTGAGGCTGTAATACTGTCTAAACAGCAAAGTTCTCCCAACTTGCTTTATTTTAATAGTTCCCGACTATTCAATGTCCCTCCATAATTTACAAACAACATCATGATGAATAAAATCAGTTCCTTAACCTAAGTGATTGGCTTGGCTCTGGTTGGACTTTTTCACCTCACTCGACCCAGCAGCAGACCTGGCCTCACTAAAATCGGCAATTCAGCCAGAGGACTTTCTGTTCAGGAGGTTAATTCTCCTCCATGCACTTTTTCAGATTCAACCTGGCTGTTCGAGGTCAGATGCTGGGGCCGGCTTCAAATGACCAAAATTTTGGAGAAAAAATATTCTTGCTTTACCTTACTCAAAAAAGAAAAAGAAAAAAAAGAAAGAAAAAAACACACTTGACAGCAGAAGATTTTTAACTGGTATTTTACTTGCAAGGTCAGATTTTTAGGACAGGTTACACAGATATACAAGATATACGCAGAGAGACCAGTCACAAGAATATGCTATGGGCAGTGTGTGCAGCTTGTTTTTTTTTATGCTTATCAGTTCAGATAATAGACTCGGAGGCATCCTTGAAGCAACAGAGGTATGTTGCAACCACACCCAGCTCATCATCCAGCTCTCTGCTAACCCAATCAAATGGCTCATAGGCAGTATTAATATTCTAATAGTGGTTAAAATGATTCACAAGCTTTGACAAAAAATCTCTAACAATTAGTCAAACCGAACAGGCAGGCAGGTAGGTAGGTAGGTAGGTAGGTAGGTAGGTAGGTAGGTAGGTAGGTAGGTAGGTAGGTAGGTAGGTAGGTAGGTAGGTAGGTAGGTAGGTAGGTAGGTAGGTAGGTAGGTAGGTAGGTAGGTAGGTAGGTAGGTAGGTAGGTTTGTTTTAAATCCCCGCATAAAAACCCACATGAAATTGTCAAAAAAGATGAACAACACACACATTTGGAGAAAAAAAAAGACAAGACGCACATGCACAAGGTGGTAGGCAGTAGGGGTGTGCGATATGGCTCAAACATAATATGATATTTCAGCACATTCTGACGATAACAGTAGAGTTTGTGATAACAAAAAAAATAATAGAAAAAGATTTCCATTTGACAAAATTAAATTGGTTGCTTTGCAGTATTATATAAAATTAAAAGAAACAACAAGGGTTAATTTGACTGCAATTACTTAATTTAGTAAAATATTCAGTCTCTAAGTATAAAAATATAGTTAAAAAATATAGTTTAAATATTTAACCATTGATATCAAATCCAACAAGAGTTACAACTCATAGTGCTACAATAAATGATCATATTTTCACAAATATAACAAATGGGGATGTGATAAGTGGTATTTTAACGACCAACTTAAGTGATCATTTACCAGTTTTCAGAGTCAGAGAGTCAGAGTCAGAGAGTCTTTATTGTCATTTGCACCGCATGTGGTACATGTGATGAAAACGAGATTATGTACACGAGGTCCCAGTTACATCCAACAACAAATGAAAGAGAAAAACAGTAATAACATCTAGAATTAACTAAGAAAAACATCAACTAGTAATACACTAAGCCTAATATAGTGGGAATAAACAGCAGCACGAACATGAGTTTGTATGAGCAGATGGTCACAGATGAACACAGATGAACACAGCAACAAGAAAACAGATCAGCATCAGTATGATGTGATATTTTGCAGTGTTTATTTTTTATTTTATTTTTATTTATTCATGAGTCTAACAGCCTCAGGGTAGAAGCTGTTCCTCAGTCTAGTGGTTCTACACTTGATGCTCCTCAACCTCCGTCCTGAGGGGAGTGGGGCAAAGAGTGAGTGTGCTGGATGAGTGAGGTCTTTCATGATGCAGGTGGCTCTTTTCCTGCATCTGGAGGTGTAAATGTCTGTGATAGTGGGGAGACTGACTCCAACAGACTTCTGTGCAGCCTTCACCACTCTCTGCAGAGCTTTCCTCTCTTCAACTGTGCAGCCTCCATGCCACACGTTGATGCTGGAGCACAGGACGCTCTCCACTGCACACCTGTTTCACAATCTATAAAAATGATCAAAGCATCACAAAAGAAGTTACATCTAAGAAAAAATAATAAACACATCAAAAAAAGCTTTGGATAAATTAAAAGATGATCTAGATAAACAAAACTGGAATGACGTGTATGCTGATGATGTGAACAGATCTTATGATGTGTTTATGACTATCATAGAAGCTCTGTATGAAGATAATGTGCAAAACAATTATACAAAGATAAATATTTTTTACCAACCATGGATGACGAAGGGTTGAGAAATGCTTGTGAAAAAAAATTATTATTTGTATTCATGCTTCTTAAAATTGCGAACACAAA
>JBBPBX010039346.1:3541-29934 GCA_038048925.1 Garcialebias charrua
AGAGAGAGAGAGAGAGAGAGAGAGAGAGAGAGAGAGAGAGAGAGAGAGAGAGAGAGAGAGAGAGCACTCTCATGTCCGTATTGGAGTTAAACCTCTTCACATCTCTCTGAAACTCTTGAGTGTTACACTTTCTTGGAACTCTCAAGGAGACAAGTGGACACTATTTTTGTTACAATTATTTTGAATTAATGGACACCAATCAATCAGAAATAACTTTCTCTTTAATGTGTGTTAATTCAAAATTGATCAACAGTATATTTTTGTCATTTAATGATGATCTGTTACTTGCATGAGTTTGACCTTCTGCTGGTTTATTCTTCATTACAAGTGTGCTCTGAATCTAAGACACGAGTCATGGTAAAGCTGTTCACTTCCTTCTCTGTTTTGTCTTCGAGCTAGACATAACTCCATCTCACGGGCCAGTCCATCTGGCCGCTTATGTAAACAGTTTTCCTGTTGTCCGTCAGAGACTTTCTGCCTATGGGAATCAAAATTCCATCTCTTATTTTGTTAAACCAACCAATAAGCCATTCAGGAGGCGGTAGACTCCACCCTCCATATACAGGTAGTCCCCGACTTACGAGCGAGTTCCGTCACTAGGGGGCGCTCGTAAGTCAAAAATTCGTAAGTAGGATCACATAGTAAAAAAAAAAAAATATTTTTTTTTTTTTTTTTTTATTTTTTTTTATAAATGAATACATGTACAGTACTGGACAGTCACCAAGCACTTAGCCTATCCTAACACAGTTTTTAAAGATGAAGGAATAAGTTGAATTGTCTCCCTTTCACATAAAGGGAGCAAGCTCCCTATGGAGCCTGCAGGGAGGAGGGAGACAATTCAACTGACTCCTTCATCTTTAAAAACTGTGTTAGGATAGGCTAAGTGCTTGGTGACTGTACAGTACTGTACATTTATCTATTTATTAAAAATATACAGTATATACAGTATTTTTATTTTTTTATTGTTTTTTATTTATAAATAGATAAATGTACAGTACTGTACAGTCACCAAGCACTTAGCCTATCCTAACACAGTTTTTAAAGATGAAGGAGTCAGTTGAATTGTCTCCCTCCTCCCTGCAGGCTCCATAGGGAGCTTGCTCCCTTTATGTGAAAGGGAGACAATTCAACTTATTCCTTCATCTTTAAAAACTGTGTTAGGATAGGCTAAGTGCTTGGTGACTGTCCAGTACTGTACATGTATTCATTTATAAAAAAAAATAAAAATAAAAATATTATTTTTTTTTTTTTTTAATGAGATGCATGCTCTTAAGTCCGGGACCTCGTAAGTCAGAGCGCTCGTAAGTCGGGGACTACCTGTAAAGTCTTACTTCCGTTTTGATATTGAGTGCAAAAGGGAACCACTAACTCAACAACAGTGAGTTCTCTGGGAGAAGGAAAGCTGCATAGACGTCTTTCTCCAAGCTGATGTACGTCCGGCCATCAGTCAAAGACCCCGTCTTCAGCGAGGTTCAAACAGCACGTCAGCTGTGAGCCATCTGAGTATCACAGCTCCAAGCTGTGAACTCTTTCTGGAAGTTATCTTGAAAACCAAACCGGAGCTGATAACATCACTCTGGGAGGCTGAAGCAGACCTCACGAGACCGTGGCAAGATGAGATTTGTCGCCTGTAAAACGCAGCAGGGCATGCGCGTCTGGCTTGACTAATTTACTGGAGTCGAGATAAGAAAATCTTCACAAAGGTAAACGTTGTTTCATCACGGTACGGACGTCCAGCTGAAACCGACCAGAGGATGAACCACTCTGGTTAAACATCTCAAGATAAGATTCAACCATTTCCTTTCAATCTTTAATCTTCCTCCTTAAACTCCTCCTTATGTTTATTTCTAAATGTAAAACTGTAAGTTTGTGCCACAGAAATAAGTTAATATAAGACCCATTAACTTGTGTTCTGTTGTCTTATGTTTTAATCTGCTGAAAAGTTAGTTATAAGTTGTGATCGATCAATCTATGTAAATATGTTTTGATTGTAATTTGATGATTTTGTTATTAAATGACTCTGCCTTTGGTAGGTCAACATAATAACGTTTCCTGTCAAGTTACATTACATTCACTGAGCCACAGATTTATTGATTTAATCTGAAAAAGTTGAGAACCCGTAAAACTGATGGTAAATTTGTGTCAGTCTAAACCTGCTCAAATCTATCATCTAAATTATAGATAAGTCAGCAAACTGACGTATTTATCTATATTATTACAATTGGTGGCCCTAGTACAGGTCTTCTGAAAGATTAAATTGATGTTTCTGTGCTCATAACGTGTTGGCATATAGTTCGTATCCTTGTTTTGGACTTGTAAAATTGTTCTGGCTGGGGAGTGTCTGGGAGTTGCTAATCGCTTTATTGTCCGGCTCATTTCACGTTAGGATTATTTTTTCTTTCACTTATAAACGTATGTTTGAAGCTGGGGATGATTTTTGTCTGCCACTGAGTGAGACGTGCATAACGTGTCGCGAGGCTGCATGCATTTTTTCATTGTTGTGACTGTCGTGTCACCGCTGCTTCATTTGATTACATCTGCGGGTTTCTGTTGTCTACTATTTTACATTGTTGTGTTGCTCCATTGTACCTACGTCTGTTACAACGAGTGTTTGTTGAGGTTCGGGTGGTCCCACTCAGCTTTGGACCGGACGGGATCCGGTTCCGATTGACGTAAAGTCTGTTGTTGTCAACAGTTAGTGTGCTGCCTTCTTTGGAAGGCGTGGGGGCTAGCCTGAATGTGATTGGGCTCGTTAACAGAATTTTCTGCGGTGTAAAATTAGTTTATTTTGTGAAAAAGTGTCCAGAACTTTGGGTCGAGCTAACGTTAGCGTTACCAAAGCTTCGGCTGCAGAAGCGCTGTGATTGGTCCATTGTGTGTTGTGTTCAAAAAAGTTGGTTCTGTAGACTGCTGGTTGTCAGATATTCATTTTTGCACACATTTCTGACAGTTTATCTGTGTTGTTCGTTTCTATGCACGTGATATTGTCGAAGACTGGCTTAACCGCGGTGTTTTGCGATATTTATAAGTGTTTTAGGATGCTGAAAAGTCCGTTCGACCTCGAGGTCCGTGAACGCAACGCTCGAACGGCACGTCACACGTGAGTGACGTACAGAGACGTAAGGTTTAGAAGACTCCATTACCCATGAACACTTGGGTTTAGAACTACATGTTCTGTCTTCACTGTGATTGGTCGATTACGCTGTTAAAAGTGACGCCTGCAGGGTGGGACGGCCCACTCCTCGTCTGTTTTCACTTCAGCTACCAGAGTGCACAGGCTTCAGGCTTGTTCGTCCGTTACTATCTTTGAAAGACTGTTTCATCGCTGTGTTTTTGAGATTTTAATGGGTGTATTAAGTCAGTTGCTCTGAGACTACCGATCGCCATGTGACCAGGTCACGTGACACCGGAAGCTGCATCTGGTTTAAGGGAACCGACTTGTCTTTTTCTTTTGAGAAAAAGTTTAAAAATCACATTACCTGTCCTAAACGATGTTAGTCACATCAAGTTGTCGCTTATAAGAACGCAGTTCTGGCGATCATCACGTAAAGGCTCTAACTCTTTCTGTAGGGTTGCTTTTGTTACGTTTGTTGGGTGCTTTTCGTGAGCTAAAAGCTAAGGCTCCGCTCGCGGGTGACAACAGCGCCTCTATAGCGGTCAGAAAGAGAAATTGCTGTCGGTGTGATTGAAGCATATCACGCCCTGCACCCCCATCTGCTGGATGCTGGGAAGGATACGGTTCATGTATTTCTGTCTGCATTTCAACTTTCCTGTTTTTGAATAGAGTACATTTTGAAATGTTGAACACACAGCATCTTTTAATTTGATTTTCACGTAAAATCAAATGTTGATAGCAGAACAGTTACACAGAATTAATACAGACATGTCTGCTTTTTGTTAAAACGACATTTTTATCATAAATTCTGTGCAACACAAGCTGTCTGTCCAGTTTATTTTAAACTGCAAGTTTAAAATAACACACATGAGGCATCTTTTGTCTTGATTTTCACAAAAATCACACAGAGATAGCCGACGTTGTTGATCTTATCACGGGTCGACAATTTAATAAAAATCACTGATTTTTATTTGATTTCACATCTTGGACACCATGTTGACTGCCGCAGGTATCACATGGTGAGACAGCACACCGTAAATTAAGAACCATTTTACTTGATGCTGGTGAAGATTCTCAGTCATCCAGGACATGATAAATCAAAAAGGCGTTCAATTCAGGATCAACTGGACTTTATTTGTAACAGAAAACGTTTCGACTTCTGTCCAGAAGTCTTTTTCAATTCTGAATGGAAGCTGTGAGAACGAGAAGTTTTATACAGGCTTACAAGTCAATAACACATACATGTAAATTGACAGATCACACCTTAACAGTAGGGAGTCCCTTGAAGTCTCTGACAGAAAACACAACTAATCACAGCTGAGGTAACACATACATGTAAATTGACCGAACACACCTTAACAGTAGGGAGTTCCCTTGAAGTCTCTGACAGAAAACACAACAACTGTATGTAAATTGACAAACAACACCTCACAGCCCAACAACAGAGGCTTCTCAACAAACTTTGTTAGTCTAATTCACAGACAAGACACCTCTGCTCCCATCCGGTGTAAGACCTTTGTGAATCAGCCCCAAAACTGAGTTGTAAGTTTTGGAAAGTTGAAATCTCAGACCTCCTCCTCTGTTAAGAGAAGGTTTTTCTCTCTTAACATACAAAGCTTCCTTAACACCCCTCTCAAACCATCTGTGTTCTCGGTCCAAAATTTGCACATTTTCATCCTCAAATGAGTGTCCCTTGTCCGTGAGGTGAAGGTGAACAGCTGAGTTTTGTCCAGAGGTGGTGGCTCTCCTGTGTTGGGACATTCGTTTGTGAAGAGGCTGCTTCGTTTCTCCAATGTAACGGTCTGAGCAGACCTCGCTGCACTGGACTGCATACACCACACCACTCTGTTTGTGTGTGGGGGTTCTGTCCTTCGGGTGGACCAGCCTCTGTCTGAGAGTTCTGCTGGGTTTGAAATGTACTGGGATGTTGTGTTTGTTGAAAATCCTTCTGAAATTCTCTGAGACTCCAGCAACATAAGGAATGACAATGTTTTTCCGTCTGTTAGCATTTTTCTGTTGATTATTGTGTTTAGCAGATTTTCTCGCTGACTTGACAAAAGCCCAGTTGGGATATCCACATGTTTGCAGCGATTTGTTGATGTGTTTCTGTTCCTTTTCCTTCCCTTCTGTCCTTGTGGGGATGTGTTCTGCCCGATGCTGTAAGGTTCTGATAACAGAAAGTTTGTGCTCCAGTGGATGGTGAGAGTCAAACAGACAAACATTTTACTTGATTTTTCACAGAAAATCAATACAAAAATGGACGGTCTAACAGGTGCCTCAACTGAGTGGGCCTGCTCTCTGCCCGAACCTAAATGGTTTCGTTTTGGCCGTGTAAATGCGACCCGTGTTCCTCTCACGGTAGGAGGAACTGTTTCATTGTGTGATAATTACTTAGCTGCGAGGAATGTCCTTCAGCAATCAGGTGAACATCCCCTGTTGTTTTTCGACAGGCTCCTCTCTGTTTATTCAGGTGGCATAATTGTCCTTGGAATAGAGGAAGGTGAACGGTTTAAACGTCTTTTCGTTGCTAATCTCTTGCCTTTTCATGGCAAATGTGTTCGCTTCGGGGTTAATTTCAAGGAGAGTTCCATGGCAGAAATTAAACAATACGCTGTGGAAGTTTTTGATATGCTCAAACAACACAAAACACCCTCAGTGGTGTGCCCAGGTCAAAAGGTCAAATCCCACTCGCAGCTGATAGAAGAGGTTTCCTCTCCTACAGTGTGCGAGAGTACACAGGATTTTCATAATAACAAACTACAGTATGTTGATTCCAGCTGGAAAAGTGACTCATTTCGGTTCAAAGGGAGTTCTACTCCTCGGGCACTTCAGATGGACAAATCTGAGACGTGCAAAGAACCACAAAAGGTAGGTGTTCGCTCTCTAGGTGAACCAAGATGGTTCAGATCGAACCAAAAAGGTTTTGACCTAGGTCTCACAGTGGGTGAACTTTGAGAGATGTTTATGTCTAGGCGCCGTGACCCATGGAACAATGGTCGGTCCCAACAGGTACCCCCGAGAAGCGGCCCTCCTGCCCCTGCACCTCGAGCTGCACAGTTCGAGACATGCAAAGTGTCACACAAGCTCCAGATTAAGGAAACGATGCCTCCGCGCTCGGAAGAGACCGTGGAAGTAAGTACAGGTGACCCCCGATTTACGAACGAGTTAGGGAGATAAGAACGGTTCGCAGCTCGATTCTGCCGTAGCTAGGGGGTGAAATTTTTTTTTTTTTTTATTATCATGCTAACGGAGCGTGCACACACATTTAAGCATGTACAGTAGTGTACTGTAATGTTAAACATTGCTATTCACATTTACAGAATAAATAAAAATATATTTTCTTACTTTGAGATGGTCAAAGCCGACATCTTAGGTTGCCATGCGTTGATTGTTTTCGGGCCGAGCAGCGCGGGGGCCGGCGAGCCACCGCAGCTGCTCCAGACCTGTGTTAGCTAGCTGGCTAGCTTCTGCTAGCCAAGCCATGAGCTGGTGTTGGAGCGGCGGCGCGATCAATCTGCAGCTGCTGCTCCAGCCTGAGACGTCCACAGAGCTCACAGAGCGATTCCAGCTAGTAATTAATCCATATGATGCGATCCTGGTCACCAGTGTTCAAAAGGCCGGCTCCCGTGTTAGCTCCCGTGTTAGCTTCTGGAGCTAGCCAGGCCGGAGGTGTAGCCAGGCCGGCCGGAGGTGTTCGCGCGGCGGCCTGGCACGATCGGCGATAAATCCGCTGCTGCCTGAGACATCCACAAAGTTCACAGAGACGTTTCCAGCTCGTAATTAATCCATATGAAGCCATCCTGGTCACCAGTCTTCGGCCGGCTCCCGGCAGCTAACCTAAAATGGCGTCCGGTGTTCTACATTAATTTGTGACCGGAGACCCCAGTGACTGAACCTAAAATGGCGTCCGGTGTTCTACATTAATTTGTGACCGTGTAAACTGAAGACCTACTTCCTGCTTGAATGAATGCTGCCCAAGATTGCTCAAAAATGATCAGAAATGATCTTTTTTATCATAATTATTATTTATAAAGCCTTTAAAACAACCACAGCTGCAACAAAGTGATGTACACATGAAATTAAGAACATTTAAACACACACAAAAAAAATATATATATATATTTTTTTAATAAAGTAATTTCATATTTTTATTAAATATGATACGTTCGTAGGTCCCGTTGTTCATAGGTCGATGGAGTCGTAAGTAGGGGGTTTGCTGTAGTTTGTTAAATGATTTGAATGTTACAGCAGATGACCAAGCTGACACAATGTGTGGCGTTATCCTTGATAATAACACAAACAACGTTGTTCAACCTGGTGAGGCGACGCGCAACACTGCCTTTTGCAACAACTCAGTGCACACAGTTGACAATAACAACGTCAACACTGACAGGGATGCTGACAGCGAACAAATTGCTGATTTTCAACATCCCGAAGGTCATGTGGCAGACTGCCATCATGATGCTGACAGCAACGAAGTTTGCACAGGCGGAGGTACACGTAAACAGAAGTGTGTGCTTAAACCTAGACGGTTTCTGTGTAACTTTATGAGAATGGGGCCCGCTAAGAAAGCTAACCTGCCACTCACACTGGAAGGGGTCCTCGCCCGAGAAGCACTCCTGGATTGCGGCTCAGACGTGTCTGTCATGTCAGCCGAACTGTTTGAGGAGCTTTGGACTGCCGCTAACGGTGTTGACAGGCAAATACCCTTCGGGAATTGTGCTTTTGTGCTGCGAGGCCTCGCAGAGACGGGAACATCCCTGACAGCTATAGACGTGGTTCACATGCAGGTTGGCAAAATGTCACTATACCACCCGGTGTATGTGTCTGAACTTGACTTACTCCAGACTCCATTTTTAGTTGGCCAGGATTTTATAATCCGTTTTGACGCGATTATAAATTATGGCAATCAGACAATGTGGGCCACAGTGAGCGATCTACTGCTGTTCAAGGTGCCTCCACAAGGTCACTGTCTGACAGCAGGTACCGCTGAGGTTACAAGGGATTCCCCAGCCAAGAGCACAAGCCCGGTATGTGAACCTTCATATACAGGTGAGACAGAGGAGACTCAACAATTGAACCAGACTCTGGCCCATCACGAGAACCTCCTCTGTGAGCTGACACCTTCAGCTCTCACTGGACACTACCTGCCACAGGTAGAGAAAGGTGTGGAGGTCCAGGGATCCCACACCAAAGACGCTGTACTGTCCTGTGGGACAGGTAATTTGGCAGACACAATGTGTGGCATTCAGTGAAATCTTGGTTCAAGGACATCTGAGTCCAGAAAGTGACAGTCTACCACACGCTGACAGTCACAAAAGTGGGGCAAACTCACACTTCCTACCACAGGTAGAGGAAGGTGTGGAGATCCAAGGGTCCCATGCCGAGGACGCTGTACTGTCCTCTGGGACAGGTAATTCGGCTATCAGCCAAGCTTTCGATGAAACCTTGGTTCAAGAGCATTTGTGTCTAGAACTACTCAGAGATGACATAGTTCTTACAGACTCAAAGAGCACCTCTTCAGTCATGAAGTGGGAAGACACACACCACAACGACAGTGACCCGTCGCAGTCTGACCAGTCAGACACACTTGCGACTGCGCCGACAGTTGTGACACGCCTGAATTACGCAGAAAGAGGTAAACGTACAGAGATACGTTGGCCGAAACCTATAAGGTTCCTGTACAAGGCTCCCAATAAACTGCGCAAACAGCTTAAACTAAACAATGGCATCCTAACTCGTGCCCATGGACGGACGTCCACACCTGTGCGCGTGGTCCCCCATGACCACAGGGGGGTGATGTTAGGTCATGCCCATGTCAAGGACAAAGATTTCAATAACCCCACAAACGACAAAGATCTCGCAAACTCACAGACTTCATGGGAAAATAAGGTCGTCCAAGCACAGGATAGTAAATAAACTAAACAGTTTAAACTATACTAGTTGCGAAAAGAAACCGTTCCAACTAGAACTTAGAAACGCTAAGCATAAAACCCACAACAAAAAACTAACCTTAACAACCGTTTAAATCTGCAGGATTTAATTGACATCGGTTATAAAGCTAAGAACTGTTTTTCTTGTGTGTGACACGTTGGAATCTGACGACCAGAGTGAGTTTGACGTAGTGAAACGTTGTTTTTAGTTGCTTAATTGCTACTTTTGTTGTTATTGAAGTTGTTATTGTTTTCTGAACACTCCCAGCCAAAAGAGGTTTTGATTAATGTTAGTTGAAGACTTAAATGGATTTAACTATGCCAACATGCTGTTCATTTTGTTAAAGATCTCAATCTTTGATGAGTCATTGTAGATTAATACTACTTAAGGTACTATAATCTACACTGATCTCCCAATCATTTAGGTAGAACCGATTCGATCGTTTCTATTCTAGATCTATTCATTTTGATGAGTCTCGCCATAGACTTCAAAATTTATAGGGAATACCAAATCTTGCGTCGTTCGTCTAAAAGACAACAGACATTTAGACCAAACTAGATTTCATTTTTTTATTTTAGTTTAACCTAAACTAAGTAATGAATGGAGGAATAGTTTGAAAGAAGAGGCCTTCGTTACAGAAGCCCTCCAAAACTCTATAGGTATACATCCCTATATCTGATTTTTTACAGCATTGATCCACCCCTTAATTGGTAATTGTAGCTGATCTAATCCATGATAGCTTACATACCAGGTGCATATAGGTAGGGCCTAATGTAGAATCCCTGTCATAAGCCCACCTAAAACCACATAATTGCATGACACATTGAACCAGGGTGGCACCGACTGGAAGCCATCCAGCCCGCAACCTTCGATGTGGGGACCTGCTACTCCAACGTTGGTCTTCAACCTTCATCCAAGGGCCGCCTCCTCTGCTTCAATCGAGGGATCCCCTCTACATGCTGATTAAAATCCATTCTTGCTGATGAAATCAATAACCCCAATCGTTGTGGAATTACCGCTGTGGATTATAAGACTTTGTTTTCCAAGGGATCACAGACTCAGTTTTCCATGGGTTAACAGACTATGTTTTCCAAAGGATTGAAAGCTTACCGCAATGGGATTACTTACGAACAGTATGGAATTTCCAAAAACATTATGGGAGTATAATTTTGAACTTTTTTTTCCCACTTGCTGGATTACATAGAGGTCAGAGACATTCGGTGGTATCCTTTCGTGTTGGAACTCATCTCCAAGGACAGGCGATGATTTCAAAAAAGGGGGACTGTAGAGATATAACACTCTCATGTCCGTTATGGGATTTAAACCTCTTCACATCTCTCTGAAAATCTGAGTGTTACACTTTCTGAAGCTCTCAAGGAGACAAGTGGACACTATTTTTGTTACAATTATTTTGAATTAATGGACACCAATTAATCAGATTGAACTTTCTATTTAATGTGTGTTAATTCAAAATTGATCAACAGTATATTTTTGTCATTTAATGATGATCTGTTACTTGCATGAATTTGACCCTTCTGCTGATTTATTTCTGCAGAACAAGCAGTCTTTGAATCTAAGGCACAAGGTCAGGGTAAACTTTTAACTTGCAGCTTCTTTTGTGTTGTCTGTGAAGTTAGCCATAATATTCTCTGTGCTCACAAGCGGCCATCTGGCCGATTCTGTAAACAGTTTCCTGTTGTCCGTCAGAGACTTTCTGCCTATGGGAATCAAAATTCCATCTCTTATTTTGTTAAGCCAGCCAGTAGTCATTGAGGAGGTGGGAAGACCCCGCCTCCCATATAAAGGGACACTTCCGTTTTGACTTTAGTGTCGAAGGGGAGAACTTTCTAACAACTGGTTTTCTCCTCTGGAAAAAGCTGGAAACGTTCTGGTCATTGTGTCAATTAGACCCACGTCTCAGCTGGAGTCACGGCAAAGCCGCGCTGTGTCTCAACAACACTCATTTCTGAAAGAATTTGTTTTCTGGAAGTTTTAGTTTGAAGTTCAGCCAGGACGTTGACCTTGTTTCCTGCCGAGAGGGGCGAGTTTCCTCGTATCGTGGAATCAGCACACACACACACACACACGCTGAAGTGTCAACTGGACGGCTGTTGGACAAAACAATCCATTGTGTGTGTCCAGATACTCCTCAACTCTTATCTACAGAGACGAAGCGTCAACAGGTAACGAGTCGTGGATGTGGGCTGAGCGTGCGGGAGCCCAGCTTTAACTCGTGTGGGAAAAAGTGCCACCCTGTCTGCTCAAAATAATTAACTTCCTTTAAACTTAGCTTTCATTTCTCACTTCTTCCTCTTATTTCTTATTTTTCTGAAGCCAGTAAACTTCAAGTAAATGTGCCAACAGAAAAGTTTCTAACTGTCTGTTTGTTTTTAATTTGAATTCTTGTCAACGTAGTTTAGTAAATCAGAGCTAATATCGATACAAATGTTTAATGTACTTTTCATGATTGTTTCAATAAAAGGTATATCTTTTGGTAGATCAATATGGTGTCAGATTTGTTTCACAATTATTCAATCAAAAAAAAATCGTATCAAACAAAAAAAGTAGTATTCAATCAAAAAAAGTAGTATTCAATCAAAAAAAGTAGTATTCAATCAAAAAAAGTAGTATTCAATCAATCAAAGAAAAGTCTAAGTTTTTTTTGGTTGAGTAATTTTTTTTTGATTGAACCTCCTGTTTTTTGGTTGAATAATTTTTTTTTGATTGAACCTCCTGTTTTTTGGTTGAGTATTTTTTTTTTTGAATGAAGCCTGTTAGATTTGTCTCAAAATTATTCAATCAAGACCACTAGGGGGCAGTCGAACAAAAAAGAGGTCTTGACGCAGCATATCTGTACTTCTGGTTCCGGGTCGATTCTCCCTCGATGTCTGAAACTTCACGGAATTTCATTCATTCAACCTTTATTTATAGAGGTTGAATTACAAGATATAGCTTAAGGTAAGGTTAATAAACTCTGTATTTACGTGTTTGTTAGTTGTGGTTTACAACGTTATCCATCATTGCAGCAACTTTAGCCACAGAAACTAACGCTGCCTGTCAGTGATGTAATGCTTAAACGTTTACTTTCTGTATTTACGTGAATAAAAACAGTATTTATGTGTTAGTTGGCTGTGATAACATTATCCATCATTATCATGCAAAGTAACCAGCTAGCTGCCACATGTAGCTAAACTCTACAGAGCTGCTGCTGCCTGTCAGTGTTGTAACATTAAAATGTTTATTAATGTCTGACATCTTACAACACTGTTGTTTAGAATAGCATTTTTAATATTAAATTAAAAGCTTTATGTCAAACCATTTCCATGTTCTGATGTGATTAATTCTCTTTTTGCTTTTTTCTTGTCCATCTCTCTCAGCAGCACCTAACAAACATGACAGTCATCAACATGCTGTTATTGCAGTGTGCCATGTTGTTCCAATAATAAAAAGATCACAGAAGATCACGACGCTGCCTGCCATCTCTCTCCAGGTTAGTGTTGCAGAAAATGGTTGTAGAAAAAATATATGGCAGCGAATAACACTGTAACCATCTTGTGGACTTTTTCGTTGACATTTTGAACTTGCTAATGATGGAGGTTGTCAGTAAATACATGAAATGATTTGAGTCAGGAGGAGCAGCTATATACTATAGTTTTTTTTATCTTGTCATTTAATGTTCATTCAGTGTAGCACTTTGAGATCTGTTGTACTGTTTATGTAAAGTGCATTATAAATAAAAGTTGTTATTATTACATGTATTCTTATACTTTATGGCAATTATTACATTTTTTGTGTTTCCACCTTTGTGTCTTCTCTTAGGTCAACTGGATGATGCCGCATGGAGAATTCAACAGTTGCAGAGACAAGTTTTGTCTCTAGAAATAGAAATTTAGCAGCTGTCAATTAAGAAGTGCCCTCGTGTGTGTGTGTGTGTGTGGTTTCTTTACAAAAATTGCTCCACGTAGTGTTCAATAAAATTATTAAATGAATGTTTGCAAGAAGTAGCCACAAACTTTGTTTATTTTGTTACACAATAGAAGCTTTAATTTGAGCATTTCCTCTCCTCCTCCACGTACGGCATTCAACCAGTCAATCAATCAATCAATCAATCACCTTTATTTAACCAGGTAGAGCCCGTTGAGATCGATATCTCTTTTACAAGGTGACCTGGTCAAGTGGTCAGCAGCACACGTCACATTGGCAATAGGCATTTGCACTTATCAAAAGAAAATAAAGAAAACTACAATCACAGTAAACAGATGTTGAGCTGGTCAAGTTTCTTGATGACATTTTCTACTACGGTTGACATAAAGGATCCAGGAGAGATGAATGTTGATAGTTTCAGATCTTTCTGTAAGTTGTTCCAGGCTGAGGGGACGGCGAAGCTGAATGCTCTTTTTCCTAGTTCAGTTCTGACAGGAGGAACTGACAGGAGGACTAAATCGTTAGAGCGCAGGGAGTAATGACTGTGTGATGTTTGTATTAAGGAGGTGAGGTATGACGGGATTAGGAGGGTCTTGTAGATGAAGGATATCCAGTGAGTGCATCTGAAATGACATATACCAACGTGAACGTCTTCTAGAAGCAAGAAAAGCAGCTTGTTGCAAAGACCGCTAATAGCAGCAGTATTTATACAACCTTCATCAGGTAATTCAGATTGGTCCAGATCAATAACACAAACTGTAGGAGTTTTTAAAGATCTGGATCTACGTCTGAATGTTGTTGATGCGCCGGCTTTAAAGTTCTTGAGCGTCGCTACAACATCCATCACGTCAACACTTCAGCCAAAAAGTTCAGAACTTTATGAAAAAGTTTAAACTGATATTGTCAACAAGCCCTGGAGCTGATTAAAGCCCTGCCCTGATGATGATGATGACCGAGAGATTCAACCACCTCAACCGTTCAAGAAGAGGTATTGTTGTTTTATTATTACTATTATTATCTAATTAACCTTTTTAATTTAAAATTATAATCTTATTAATTCTTTTTATTTGACCACTTTGCGTTTTATTTCCAGTCTGGGACAGAGATAGCAGCTGAGTCTTCTTCCTCTTCAGGGAAATCTACCAGATCACCTCCAGTAGAAGTGTGTGATGACTGAACTCTGAACTTTTCCAGGACCTGTCCCACCTGGAGGAGCAGGTCCAAGAAGAGGTTGTGAGTAATGAGGACAAATACAGCCACACTGCTGCTACTGTTGTTATTGAGATGATTTTCTCCACTACTGGAGATATTCACTGCAACTAGATCTGTGCTTTTAGCAGAAAATGTGGACAAGTTGTTTTTTTGGACAATAACTTAAAACTTGATTACTTAGATCGTAAACTGTCTGTTGCTGCTTATTGTTCTGGTTCTGACTGTTATTATATTTATTAAGATTTTTATTATTGTTAGTATAGTTTATTTATTGTAAAGAGTGTTGTTTATTTAAAATATAATCCAAATGGGTCACTTTTATTTATTTTTATACAAATGCATTGTTTACTTGACACATTTTCTAAATAAACATTTTTTTAAGTCTTTATTTTGTCTTTTTTTTTCACTGAAAATTAACCAAACTGAACCCTCCTTGAAATTGAACCGAACCGAAATGTGATTTTAGTGTACCGTTACACCCCTAATCTGAGTCAGAGAATCTTTATTGACATTTGCGCCGCATGTGGTACATGTGATGAAATGAGATTATGTACACAGGGTCCCAGTTACATCCAACAACAAAATGTAAGAGAAAAACAGTAATAACATCTAGGATAACTAAGAAAAACATCAACTAGAAATACACTAAGCCCTAATGTAATAGAAAAACATCATTACAAACAGCAGCACGAACATGAGTCTGTATGAGCAGATGGTCACAGATGAACACAGCAACAAGAAAACAGATCAGCATCAGCATGATGTGATATTTCACAGTGATTATTCTTATTATTTATTTATTCATGAGTCTAACAGCCTCAGGGTAGAAGCTGTTCCTCAGTCTAGTGGTTCTACATTTGATGCTCCTCAACCTCCGTCCTGAGGGGAGTGGGGCAAAGAGTGTGTGTGCTGGGTGAGTGAGGTCTTTCATGATACAGGTGGCAGGTATATATATATACTTTATATAACTTAAGTTTAACAGCAAAACAGATGAAAAACAATATTCTCAAAGTGAGCAATATTAAACAAAATACAAATCTTTGGCTATAATCTATTTATTTTCCTTCATGGTACAACGCAACAAAAATATTTACTGGTTTCTGCCAGAAAAGAGACTTTTGGAGAATGATTCATAAAACTTGTCTAAATATTTGTTGATAAAATAATCAAGAGGAAAACTGGGCATTTTAAATTAATAAAGTGTGGTATCATCTACATATGAGTTGATCAACTTTAATTCAACTCTGTTCAATTTATTTATAAAACTCCAAGTCACAACAGAATCATCTCAGTTCACTGAACAGAAACATGCATACATAAAATAATAATTTAACATAAACATTCATATATAAAATAATAATTTAACAGAAACATTCATATATAAAATAATAATTTAACAGAAACATTCATATATAAAATAATAATTTAACAGAAACATTCATATATAAAATAATAATTTAACATTATTTATGTGAGGAGCAGACTGCTCTGAGTTTAACTCCATCACAGAACTCTCATCTTGAACAAGCATGAAGGCGACAGTGGAAAGGAAAACTCCCTCATGAGGAAGAAACCTTTAGCAGAACCAGGCTCAGGACAAGCGTCATCTGCTTCAACCGGCTGGGTTTGGTAGGAACAGATACACAATGGCAGGTCAAGAATCACATGTTAAGATAGAAATAGTATCAAATGAAAACTATTTAATTTTAACAATTCATTTAAGAAATGAGGTCAGTTTGTCCTCTATAGTCTAAGTCTATATGCTGGTGAAGATTCTAGTCGTCCTGGACATGATAAAATCAAAAAAAGGCGTTCAATACAAGATCAACTGGACTGTTATAACTCCACTGGCACACAGTCTGCTCATAGAATTGATAAAGCTCTCTGGATAGAGGTCGAAACATTTTCTGTAACAAATAAAGTCCAGTTGATCTTGTATTGAACACCTTTTTTTTATTCTAAGTCTATAGCAACAGAACAAGACAACCCTAACTATAGTATTTATCAAAAAGTAAAGTCTTCAAACTGGACAATGTGTCAGCCTCATGGACAGAAACTGGAAGTTGGTTCCACAAGAGAGGAGCCTGACAACTGAAAGATCTTCCTCCATTCTGCTGCTGGAAACTCTAGGAACCACAAGTAAACCTGCAGTCTGACAGTGAAGTGCTCTGTTAGCAAAATATGGAACAATAAGATCTGGAAAATACACTGCCTGGCCAAAAAAAAGGTCACACACCAATCTAAAAAACCTAAGTCTGGTCCTCTGGACATTCAAAAAACAAAACAAAGCAAAAAAACTGTAGAAACGTTTCGTCTTTCGTCCGAAAGACTTCCTCAGTCTGAGCTGCTGTATTCAGCTCAGTCTTATAAATAGCACCCTCTCACAGTGGATCAACCAGTTGGCTGATGACAGCTGAAACCAGCTGCTCACATGATCAAGGAGGACCATCAGCCTGACGATGGATCGTTAGAACCCTGATGGTTGTTTGCTATTCACAGAGGGCTGAGTGACACTAGCAATAACAGCACTGCACCATTGCTCCAGAGTCCAATCTTTATGTTCCCTAGCAAATTGAAGCTTTTTTCCAGTCAGCCTCACTGGTTAGTGGTTTTCTTAAGACTACACAGCTGTTCAGTCCCTTGAGTTCCTTCACATTGTGTGTGTGGAAATGTTCTTACTTTCACTATTAAACATAGTCCTGAGTGCTACTGTTGTTTTGTTTGGATTTGATTTCACCAAACGTTTAACTGATCACCGATCTCGATCATTCAGGATTTGTTTTCCAGTCACATTTCTTCCTTGAAGACGATGGGTTCCCACTATCCTTCCAGATTTTAATAATGTGTTGTACAGTTCTTAACCCAGTTTTAGTAGTTTCTGCATCTCCTTAGATGTTTTCTCTGCTTCATGCCAATGATTTGACCCTTCTCAAACAGACTGGGATCTTTTCCATGACCATGCTATGTGTCTTTGACATGGTTGTTGAAGAAATGAGAAGCAACTCATTGCACCAGTTGGGGTTAAATAAGTTGTTGCAGCTAAAAGATAACCACCCATGCAGTAATTATCCAAGAGGAGGCTCGTACCTGTTTGTTAGTTAAATCCAGGTGGAGACTTTTGTTTTTTGGCCAGGCAGTGTAGATTGAATGAATGTTTGCAACATGTTTCTTCTTTCGGTCATAATGCACACTGAAAATCGTTAGTTACGTATTGTTACCCCAGATTCTATGAGTGTAAGGTTAACCCTTTAAAAGCTGTCGATATTGGGTTTAAAGGGCGGAGCAGGATATGGTCCATAACTCACTGGGTCTGTCCGAGAACCATAAACACCCTGACATCCGCCTAAACCTCATTCTTTATTCAAGCGTAATTACGCACCATTGATCCATGCATCTGGTGCGTACTGGATTACAGACGTGCCGCCTCTGTGCCTGATCGTAGATGAAGAAATGTTTATTCATATCAGACAATAGAGGAATAAGAAAAGGAAACATTTCCAATTTTTTTGGCCAGGCAGTGTAAGATGGAGCTAGGTTGTTGAGAGCTTTGTAGGTTAGAAGTAAGATTTTGAATTCAGTTCTGGATTTGACAGGGAGCCAGTGGAGAGAAGCTAAAACTGGAGAGATATGATCTCTCCCAGTAACTCCAGTTAAGACTCTGGCAGCAGCATGTTGGATCAACTGAAGACTTTTTAAAGAAGTATTTGGACACCCAGATAACAAACCATTGCAATAGTCCAGTCTAGACGTGACAAATGCATGAACCAGTTTTTCTGCATCATTTTTACATGTTTCTAATTTTAGTGATATTACGCAGGTGGAAGAAGGAGGTTCTAGTAACATTTTTAATGTGGGGGATAAAAGACATGTCCTGATCAAAAATAACACCAAGATTTTTAACATTAGATCTGGAGGCAGATTAATGTCATCCAAGGAGGAGAAAGACTGAAGATGCTCAGGTCCAAAAACTAAAACCTCAGTCTTGTCTGTGTTCAGAAGCAGAAAATTTAGAGTCATCCAGTTTTTTTTTTTTTTAACAGTACCAGTAGTTTGAGTTTTGGTTTTCTTTACAATTCTGCCATTTGTCAGCTCAGATTATTTAAAAAGTAAAAGTTTAACAAATAAATGACTTAAATGCTTTAGAGACCAGTTTTTGATGGATTTTGTGCAGTAGCTGTGTCAGGACCTTTTGATGCTTCTCGAGTTAAAGTTACTGCTAGTGTTTGACATGCAGAAGTGTTGTGATCGTAAAGGTTTCAGTCATATTTTATAGAAAACATGAGGCCAAAATCTAAATGAGACACATGCAAGTGTTTTGATGTGTCAATAGTTGGTCAGTGAAGTGGTCATCAGCTCCTGGTGTCACCCTGCAGGGCTCCCTCTCTTTCACACATTGTTTTCTCTGGAACAGACACGAGACCAGTTGTTGACTGTCGCTGAGGGCCAGACTGTGAAGACGGAATAATAATAGACACTAATGATAACAGACAGCTTCCGCTTCTCCCTGGAGGGAGGAAGAAATCAAGAGAGGATTGTTTTAATCTCAGAGTTTAGCTGTTACGCCCTCCTCCTGGCTAAAAAAGGAGTTTGATGGGGGAGCCTTGAGAGAAGTCTGAGTGTCTGTCTTTTCTAATCTCAGCTGGAGAGAGTCTGAGCGAGGTGCTGGTCGATGGAAAAGAAAACGTCAACATCTGAAGGCAACGTCCGACATCTGTTCCATTTCATCAAACTTCACGTGATCGACATTTTGAACCTGAAACATTGATGAGGGATTATTTCAGGGTCCACACAACTTGAGCTAAGGCCTCATTTGAACAGAGTTTAATGAAGATGTTTATGTTTATTAAATTTGTTCTTTTTTTTTTTTTTACAAAAGAAACACAATACAAGACAATCCCATAAATGATAATGTACAAAATATAAAAAATGAAAGGTAGCAGAAAGAAGAATAAATCTTATTATATCTGCCCCTTTTTTCAAACAATCAGATTAAACAATAATAATCTTCAACCAACAGTACAAAATGACTAACTCTTTCTAATTTTCTAACTAATACAATACACATTACGCTATTTCATATATTTTTTTAACACATTCGTTTTGATCATTTTCTTAAATGTAAACATTGACTTGGCATTTTTAACTACATTCTCCAAGCCATTCCATAATCTAATTCCCTGGATTGATGTAGAACGTCCCTTCAAACTTGCATTGATTACGTGACATTCTCTACATGAATGCTCCTACAAGCACCTGCAGATGTTGGATGTTGTCTATCATAGTGCACCCTGCAGATGTTGTCTATCATGGTGCACCCTGCGGATGTTGGATGTTGTCTATCATGGTGCATCCTGCAGATGTTGGATGTTGTCTATCATGGTGCATCCTGCGGATGTTGGATGTTGTCTATCATGGTGCACCCTGCAGATGTTGGATGTTGTCTATCATGGTGCACTAAGATTCATAACTGGTTGTGATTATCGTACCCACCACTGCACCCTGTATTCACTGGTTAACTGGACATCATTAACCTCACGCAGACTCTTCCACTGGTACATTTTCATCTTTAAATCACTTCTTGGTCTGCTGCCCTCATACATCTCCTCCTACATGTCTCTGTGTGAGTGCAGCTACAGCGTGCGCTCTCAGGACATGATTACCTGCAGTGTTCCCTCAGTGAGGACTGAACTTGGAAAAAGGGCCTTCTCCTACTCTGCTCCTGCTTCATGGAATATCTTACAAAAAGATCTGAAGCTCTCGACCCTGACCTCTCTAAATGATTTTAAGAATCTTTAGGAATCCTGGCAAAAACCAATGCAGATATGTTCCTGTTTTTGATTTTGTACATCTATCTTGTGGTGTTTTGCTAGTTATTTCTCTCCTATGTTTTTTTTTCTGTTGTTTGTTGTTTAAGGAAATTCTACCATTGCTGTTCATCATTCTTTAGTTTGTAGCAGGTCGCTTTTGTAAATGAGCCCTCGAGGCTCAATGAGATTTACCTGACTAAATAAAGGTTGAATGAAAAAAACTAGTTCTGAATTGTGGTTTTACAAATATCTTTGTTCCCTTAAGATTATAACAACTTTGTCTTGTAACAAAATGCATTTGGATATTTAATAATAATAATAATAATAATAAATTCAATTTATACCGCACTTTTCATTAATAAAAATCTCAAAGTGCTACAACAAATAAAACAAGTGATAAAATCAAGTAAAATCAATAATAATATCAACCAAGATCAAAGATAAAATCATGTGGAGGCAGAATAGGCTTGCTTAAAAAGAAAAGTCTTTAAGCCGTTTTTGAAGTCAACCAGTGACTGTGGAGCTCTCAGGTAGTCAGGGAGGGAGTTCCATAGGCGGGGGGCAGCCACACAGAATGCCCGGTCTCCCATGGTCCTTAATTTGGTTCGTGGAATGTGAAGTAGATTACTGTTCTGTGATCGTAGAGACCGGGTGGATGAATATGGAACAAGAATGTCCTTTAGATAATCTGGTGAAGTTCCGTGTAAGCATTGATGTGTAATGAGAGCAGTTTTGTACTGAATTCTGTAGGTGACAGGAAGCCAATGGAGGTTATGGAGAATGGGTGTAATATGTTCAAATTTACGAACTCGCAACAAGATCCTTGCTGCACTGTTTTGAATATATTGAAGTTTCTGAAGATTTTTGCCAGGGATTCCAACAAACAGGGAGTTGCAGTAGTCGAGCCTGGAGGAGACAAAAGCATGGACGAGTTTCTCAGCATCGGAAAAAGTTAGAGATGGGTGAAGTCTTTTCAGTGATTGCCCCTAAATTCTGGAATGATCTTCCGAGTGACATAAGACAAGCCTCGTCCATTGTAGTTTTTAAGTCTCTTCTTAAAACTCATCTTTTCTCTTTGGCTTTTGGCGTGATCCGAGATGTTTGATTTTGTTTTTATTGTGCAAAACTTTTATTATTTTAATGCTAGTTTTTATATCTGACCTTTTTATTTTTGTACTGTATTTTATGTTTGTGTACAGCACTTTGGTCCCATGGTTTTATAAAGTGCTTTAGAAATAAAGTTGTTATGGTATGGTATGGTATTGGAACTGATGATGTCTGAGAAGTAGCTGGATTTTACGGTGGCCGAGGGGTGCAAACGCGCTGCAAAAAGAAAACAGCGCTCCAAAAGTTGAAACACGCATCAAAATGAAAACAACAGCGTTACAAAAGTTGAAACACGCATCAAAATGAAAACAGCAGCGTTCCAAAAGTTGAAACACGCAACAAAATGAAAACAGCAGCTTTCCAAAAGTTGAAACACGCATCAAAATGAAAACAACAGCGTTCCAAAAGTTGAAACACGCATCAAAATGAAAACAGCAGCGTTCCAAAAGTTGAAACACGCAACAAAATGAAAACAGCAGCTTTCCAAAAGTTGAAACACGCATCAAAATGAAAACAGCAGCGCTCCAACAGATGAGGCGCACTGCAAAAGATAAGTCGCGCTCCCAAAAGGGGACGACCTGCAAATACAGAACGAGCTGCAAATAGAAAAGCCACAACGGAAGTGCTCCAGACCACTAGGGGCAGTCGAACAAAGAACAAATCATAAGCATATTATAGTTTTCGGAATGGCAATAGTTATTTGTGTATTTTAACTTATTTATTACTGAAGAATGTTTTACACATCGAAACTATCCCATTGTATTTGTTTTAATACTGTGCGATAGAGGGGTAACATATTGATGCTTGGTTGGCTTAGTGGTCTAACACATTGCCTCGAATGTGGGAGATCTGGGTTCGATTCCCGGTCTCGGAAATTTTTGTGGTATTAATTTTTTTTTTAAGCCTTTTGTTTTGGATAAATCGGATGGAATAGATAAATACATCTACATGTTTATTATTTGTTGTTGCTTGGTTTATGTTGTTGGCAAGACTTTTAGCTTGTTTTAGGTTGTTGCTGGAGGAGGCGTGACAACCCCCAACCTCCTCCCCACGCCTGCTGCCTAAAACAAACTAAAACTCTAGCCACCAACATAAACCAAGCAACAACAAAGAATAAACATGTAGATGTATTTATCTATTCCACCCGATTTATCCAAAACAAAAGGCTTTTAAAAAAAAAAAGAAATTAATACCACAAAACTTTCCGAGACCGGGAATCGAACCCAGGTCTCCCACATTCGAGGCAATGTGTTAGACCACTAAGCCAACCGAGTATCAATACATTACTTCTGTATCGCACAGTATTAAAACAATTACAACGGGATAGTTTCGATGTGTAAAATATTCTTCAGTAATAAATAAGTTAAAATACACAAATAACTATTGCCATTCCGAAAACTATAATATGCTTATGATTTGTTCTTTGTTCGACTGCCCCTAGTGGTCTGGAGCACTTCCGTTGTGGCTTTTCTATTTGCAGCTCGTTCTGTATTTGCAGGTCGTCCTCTTTTGGGAGCGCGACTTATCTTTTGCAGTGCGCCTCATCTGTTGGAGCGCTGTTTTCATTTTGATGCGTGTTTCAACTTTTGGAACGCTGCTGTTTTCATTTTGATGCGTGTTTCAACTTTTGTAACGCTGTTGTTTTCATTTTGATGCGTGTTTCAACTTTTGGAGCGCTGTTTTCTTTTTGCAGCGCGTTTGCACCCCTCGGCCACCGTAGGATTTGGCTTGAGAAATACTGTTCTTGTAATGGATGAGGTGGTTTGCATAAAGTTCCTTGTGAATTGTGAGACCGGATTTTTTATAAAGATGCTCTAGCCGCCGACCTTTGGTTTTCAGGGAGCGGAGTTCTGGAGTGAACCAGGGTGCAGAGTTGGAGAAAGAAACGGTCCGGGTTTTCAGAGGAGCAACAGAGTTAAGTACCGTATTCTCCGGTGTATAATACGCACTTTTATTGCTCATTTGAATATCCTGCGTATTATACACCGAAGCGTATTATCTATGGATTTTTTCCCATATTTTTAGACCCATTTTTAGCTCTGATTTGCCGTTTTTCATTTTGGCCATAAATGGTGCAGTACCAGTTTTGGCCGCTATGTGCGCTAATGCGCCCTGTAGTCTGTTTACCTGCAGACTGTAGCTGGAGGCGTATCCTGTTATTCGTGTATTCTATAAAACCCATCACCCCCGCCAAATCACTGGGAGAGAGCAGGAGAAATCAACAACTACACATTCGAGAACAAAGAGAGAAAATGCCGCCAAAAAGAAATTCGTATACTGCAGAATTTAAGCTGCAGGTAGTTTTATTTTAATTAAATTCAGCTGTACATTACAAATTAAGTCATCTAGAGACTGCTTTTAATTTTGTTAGTTCAAATGTCATCAAATGAATAACCTTGTGTTACTTGTATAAGCATTATTGAATCCAATGTTTGATAGTCATCAAGACTGTTTAATTCAAACAGTTTAAATTCATGCTGAATAGCAAATGTTATTCCAAAATGTTATTCATGAAGGATTTCTCTTCTCAAACCTGCAGTGAAGATTCAGTGACACTGTTTATCTCATTTTAGTTTGAGCTCAGGACAATCTCCTCAGAAGAGACTTTTGTTTTTGTCCTAATTAATAATCAGATGAATAATATCTGTTTTTGCTATTATCATTAACATAGGTCCCATATGTGACGCTTTAATGACGTTGTTTTAACCAAACCAACAGGTTAACAGTGTTGTGTGTAGTGTTAAGATCAGTTTTTATCATAAAATGCTGACATCTGAAACTAACAACTTTATCTTTCTGACAATTTGTAATGTTTGATTCAAATTAAAAGTAATAAAAGTATTACTGTCCCTTCAGGAATAACTCCCAAAAAGTTCATTACTGAGAGCGATCAGAGAAGTGTTTCTGAGGTCACGGTTGTATCACTATAGTTTCAATGGGTTTGGCGCCATCTAGTGGCCATAAAAAAGACTGTCACGGCAGCGCGTATTATACACCGAAGCGTATTATCTACGGGTTTTTCTGATTTATTTCCAAAAATTGGCCAAAGCGTATTATACACCGGAGCGTATTATACACCGGAGAATACGGTATGTTGGATAGGCTGGTGTTGTATAATGTGACAAGATCATCTGGGTTGGAGGAGTTGAAAGTGGAGAGGGTATTATTAATATGAGATAAAAGAATGTCATGGTTGATATTCTTGATATTACGGAAGGAAAGAGTACGTTGAGGTTTATCTGAGGAAAATTTAAGATTAACATTGAATGAAATCATCAGGTGATCAGTAAATGGAAGTTCATCAGAAGAACAGTTAAGAGGAGAAAGTCCAGTGCAGCAGAGTAAGTCCAAGGTGTGACCCATCTTGTGTGTTGGAAAGTTGATGAGTTGTTGAAAGCCGCAGCTGTCCAGGCAAGATGTGAAGTCTCTGGAGAGGGGGTTGTTTTCTTCATCCATATGAATGTTGAAATCGCCCAGCAGGATGACATTGGGTGAAAGAGCTGTAAGATGAGCCATTAAAGCTGCAATATGTAGTTTTTGAACACGCTGGCACTTAGAAACATTTTGAACAGAGACACGTTTCTGGTCCCTCCTCACTCAGAGCCATATATGGCTCAGTTTCCCCTCGCTCGCGCTGCAGCCTGGAATGCTCCGCCTCCACTACGTCCCGTCTCAGCCGATGCAAAGTTCTGTGATTATATGTTGATAAAATGTTCTAAAAAACAATATAAAAACATGGAGCACTGGTCCAACAAAACAAAAACACCCTGAAATCTGCAGAGCTTCAAGCAGCCACGTTGGAGATGATTTAATTCGCCCGTGACTTCCTCATTTCTGTCAGTGGAGGTCTGGAGGAAGAAGCGATCACTTGACTTTTGGCAAAAAAACAAAAACAAAAAGTCCAGAGTAGGGATGAATAAGGGGGATTTAATACATTTGTGTCACATACAAAACAGTTTTGCATCGCTTTGCAATTATTTCAACGAGAACCTGTGCGGCCGCTGTGGGCTGACAGGCGGGGATGTGGGTTGGGGGACGTGGGTTAGGGGGTGAGAAGTGAGAAGCTCTGTTTTTATTGGCTGGTTAACTGCGGGACGCTCTGGTTTTTATAAATGCTTTTATTACCACCGGGAGACGCCAGAGGACTATAGTTTTTTTCAGATATTACCTGTCAAACATCAATCTATCATTAGATAGTGGCAGAGTGAAGAAATAGGTTTAAAAAATAAGTTACATACTGAAGCTTTAAGGCAGTAAAGTCATTCATGAAGGAGCTGTTCACTTTTGGCGGGCGGTAGATTGTGGCCACCACGGTGGGTGTTGGGCCAGCGAGCAGACACACAGTGTGTTCGAAGGAGGAGGAGGGGGGAGTGTGAACTGGAGTGACCTTCCAGTTCTCGCGGTGAATTATCGCGAGACCTCCGCCTCTGCCTGAGGTGCGGGCCTTGGCGATGTAAACAAAGCCTGGTGGAGTGGACTCATTCAGATGAAAAAAGTCATTTTGTTGTTGCCACGTTTCTGTTAAACAGAAGAAATCCAGTTTTCGGTCAGATATTAGATCGTGAATAAGCTGACCTTTGCCCGTGAGGGAGAGAACGTTCAGAAGTCCAAACTTTACGGAGGAGGCGGAAGTAGTGACTGGAGCGTTAGCCGACCGAGCTAGGTTGGCTAACGTGCTACTGCTGTTAGCGGTCAGAGCATTGCGGCGTGAAGAATGGCGAGAGTCAGACCAGATGGAGGTTATGGGATGAGCCTTGTCAGCGTTGAGTCGATGGCGCGAGCCCCGGTGGATGTTTCTCCGACGAGGATGGAAGGCAATTTCCTCAAGAGGGAGTACAGGCGGCACAGCCGGTAGGAAACGAAGACGAAGGAGCTTGACGGCTGAATAATGGAGCAGGCCAGACGCTGGGTGGTGGTGGATGAGAAGCAGCAGAGTCCAAACGAGAGCAGGCAGCAATCCATGTTTGTTGAAGAGTAGAAATGCCCAGGCAAGGATCGGTGAAAAAAACAGCAGAAAGTACTGAATAAAACAAAACAAGAAAAAAGTACGAGGAGCAGCGGCAGCGAGGTGTGTGCCTGCGTTCACTCCCGGAAGTCAGTGTGAGTCTTGTTGGCTTTGATATCAACGGATACATATTTAAACTGTACATTGAGTTTATAAATGTACTGATGTTATTTGAATCTGTTTTATTTCCCATATCAATGTTAAAGTCTCCACACAAAAAAAACTTTTTAATTAAAAGTTTTTTTTATTAAAACTCTTCTCCATTAGCTCCAAGATTTTATCAGTGAAT
>JBBPBX010039347.1:0-10360 GCA_038048925.1 Garcialebias charrua
CTGGAGTTGGGCGGACAGGTGTCTTCATCACTCTGAGTATTGTCCTGGAGAGGATGCGTTACGAAGGAGCAGTGGACATCTTCCAAACAGTCAAAATGCTGCGCACACAAAGACCAGCCATGGTGCAGACTGAGGTAAACACTTTACAGACAAATCATTCTCTTGTTTCTCTCAAAGATGCCAGACCTCTGCCGTATTAGTCGATGGTTTTGCACTGATTTGTCAGTCCTGTGACTCATACACTGAAATAACTTATATACCATACTTTCCAGCTGAAAAGTTGCACCGCCCTATAAGTCGCATTAGTCTAATTTTGTCCAATAAAGTGGAAAAATCCATAAACGTGTTGCACCGCCGTATACGTCGCATCTATTATGCGTCACCGCTGACGCGTCGCGTATGTTACGCGTCAGCGGTGACAACCTGGAAATGTGGGCCGGTGTTTTGCCAAAAAATGGATTGGCTGCGAAATGGCCACAGGAGCGTGCACGGTAGGACTTTAACAAGATTAACACTTAAAAACAATTGTTTGTTTGCCGAAAATTATAGCAAAGATGTGTCTGAGCTGAACTTTTCCTTAATAAATGCACGTAATGGTCAAATCAGCTGAATTAAAAAAAATAGTTTTGCTACGTTGGTGCTGCGAAGCGTGCATGTGCAGCGAGCGGATACACTTCATTTCTTTAAAATTTAACAAGATAAACACCTAAAAAATATATTTGTTTGCTGACATTACTGTATAGTAAAAATGTTTCTGAGCTGAACTTTTCCTTAATAAATGCACATAATGGTCAAATCAGCTTGATTTAAATTGTTTCGCTTTGACGGTCTTCCAAACGTGCACGCTGCGAAAATAAATTATGATAAATCGAATTTTAGCTCAAACATCTATAAAGCTAATCAGTTGTAAATGTCCATCCAATGATAGCTTTCTGTACGTTTCATCAAAATCTATCCTGTGGTTCTTGAGTTATTTTGCAAACAAACACTTAGGTAACAGTAGTTCAGACCTCCAGAGGGCAGGAGGCCGTGCTGCAGCAGAGTGAGTCTGAGCTGCGGTCGGACACATGAGTTGGGAACGGTCGATGGACCCTAGCGGCCTCGACCGTTCATTCAACCCTATAAGGTCTTTAAACTCCATTTTTTTCGTCAGAATGAATGGAAACTGTCATATCGCAGCCAAAAATTGGTCTAAAAATATGGGGAAAAATCCCTAAATATGTCACTTCACCGTATAAGTCGCAGGACATGAAAATTAGTTTTAAAAAAACTGCGACTTATAGGCCGGAAAATACGGTAAGTATTTTTTTTTGTATTCATAACGCAGCCAGTTTTTGACTGACACTTTAAATTTCGAAGAACTGCAACAGCGAGTCCTCCCGTGTGCACTCGCTTCACTCAGCTGATACAGGTGGAGGAACGCTGGAGAGCTAGTGGCGGGCGGGCATGACGGACGGACGGCGCTCGCTGTTTTGACCATTAAATAAACGCAATGGGTCAGCGGTGACACATAATAAATGTGATTTATTCAGCGAAGCTACTCATACAGTAAATGTTTTTTTACCTCTTCATGATGCTTTTTTTGATTGATGCGACAAACTCTGGAGCAACTTATACGCTTGAAAATATGGTATTTTAATTTCTTTCTGAATTTGTTGATGAAGCCACTCGACCGTTCATTCAACCCTATAAGGTCTTTAAGACTCAAGGATTTTGCATCTTATCCAGATGTGCAAAGTGCTTTTAAGTTTGTGTAAAGGTGACAAATGGATCTAAAGAAAAAAGTGTTAGGTCTTAAAACTATTTACAGCAGATGGACAAGATATGAATGTTGTATTTCTTTGCAAATATAAAAATAATTCAGCAAAGATTGCACGTCATTAGAGAGATTCATCATCAGGTCCTTGGAAAATATTTAACTTTTTTCTTAGCACCACGCTAACTGATGATGTACGTTTTAAATCAAAATCCATGAAATTTTCAATTAAACTTATTCAGAGATAAAGAAAACTAATTAGGAACAGCTGTGGGCTGACAACAATAAAATCTAAATTACTGCAAGATAAAAAGACCGCCAAATCTAAAGATAAATAAATAAATTAAATTAAATCCTTGAAAATAAAGTAATCTTTTAAAAGATATGAGCTTGTTAAAAATATTGATCAGAACCACTTTAACCACTTGTATCAGAACTACAGTACAATAGCAGCATTTATAAAAAACATTAACTCATAATTTAAAAAAAAGGTTGATAAACATGAAGATGTAGGCTGCAAGTTACCAGTTCTAATTGTATAAGCAGCTGTGATATTTAAATGTTGTTTTCCAGAAAACAAAGGATTTTGAAGATTTTTCTGAAACGACACATTAGATTGTTGTGGTTAAATGTTGGGGGCTGTCCAGGGTGTCCCCTGCCTCTCACACAGTGACTGCTAGATATGTCTTAAAGTTTTTTACTTTTCCATCCATCAGCGCATTTGTCACCAGCAGTCGTGTCAGACATGCTTGAATGCTCATTACTTAGCTTTGTCACCTGAAAAGAAGGTGGGGCAATAAAGTCTTTGCCCCTCTGTGTGTGCGTGCGCACGCATGTGCATGTGTCATAAAATCAAGTCAAATTTATTCATGAAGCACATTTAAAACAGCAGCTGTTACCAGAGAGCTTAACAATAAGATCATGCCAGTAATTAAAGAAAAAAAGAAATGACAAGATGTCATTAAAAGCATCACAAACAAAAACATAAAAACAATGAAATACTAAATCAAATCACACCGTGTTAAGTGAACACAGAAGTGTTTTAAGGAAATATTTAAAAGCAGGGACTTAAGTGGCATGTCTATGTTGATGGGCAGATTGTTCCAGAATTTAGGAGCCAATGACTGAAAAAACTCCTCTGAGCTTCAACCATGGCTTTTGGTACAGCCAAAAGCAGCTGGTCAGATGATCACAATCTCAGTGCCCAAGAAGGAACATCTGGTTGAAGTAGGTCAGAGAGGTATGGGGGTACAAGGCCATTAATGCACTTAAAGGTCAACAGGATAATTTTTAAATCAATTCTGGCACATGGAACCAGTGAAGGGAGGACAAAACTGGTGAAATGTGCTCAAACCTACAAGTTCCTGTTAATAACTGAGCTGCAGCATTTTGAATGAGTTGGAGACGTGACCGGGACACCTGACTGACCCCAACACGAAGCATGTTACAGTAATCAAGTCGGGTTGTAATGAAGGCACGGACTAGTTTTTCAAGTTCAGATCTGGTCAACACTAGTTATCTGCCTTAACTGGAAGAAATGTTTCTGCAGAACCGAGTTAGTTTGTTTATTAAACTAAAACCAGAGTCTAAAACCATCCTGAGATTTTTGACGGACGGCTTAAGATAACGGCTCCAGGGAGGCGAGGTTTACAGGATCAGAGACAGCAGTGGACCTAGAGCAAAACACAACTTCAGTTTTATGAGTTGAAATTTAAAAATAATTGAAGACATAAGAATTATAAAACTTTATAATTTAGTATAAAATGTTTTTGTTTAAATTGGTGTGAAAGGCAGCGGGTAAAATGTATTACCTCAAGGAATATTGGACCTTTTTAAAAGCTCCATTCTTGTTTTGCACAGTCCCAGTTATTTTATACCCATTATAAGCCGTAGCCCTCCCAATACAAAGCCAACACTTCCATAATAACTAACAAGGACAGGTTAGTGTTGTAGCTGTACGCAGTCTGTTTCTGACCGTCCCAAGTGTACAAACATGTATTTACTTGTGTTGTTCCTCTGTCCTTCTCTCAGGATGAGTACCAGTTCTGTTACCAGGCTGCTCTGGAGTACCTTGGTAGCTTCGATCACTATGCAACATAAGAGAAGACACAACCACGCAACCATCTTTCTGCTTCGAGGTCCGAACCGACAAGCGCCGCGAGAGAAAGGTGGTGTGAACGCAACAACTCGAGCATTTTATGGAAGCAGGATTTGAAGAGCAACTCGACGCCAACAAGCAACAAAAAAACAGCAACAAATTAAAATCTCCAACGGCACTCCAACGCTCCTCGGCAGTTTCCCTGGCGCGCGAGGAGACGGTCCATGTGTAATCCATATACTTACCTCAGTGTTCCTGTGTGAAGGACGTATAATACATGTGTGTTGTGGTCAGCTATCTCCAGTATGAACCAGTGAAATACAAACGACTTCTGAACAGGAGTTCCGATACTCTATGTGTGTAAAATACAGAAAAAGATTTAAGAAAAAAAAACACAAAGAGCCTGGATATTTGCTGCACCCTAAATGGGCTTTTTATCCTCAACTTTATATCTATTAGTTTGATGTTCTAAAGGCGTTGCAGAGTGAACATTTCTGTGTCTGTGAGTCTATTCCTGGGGTCTTACTGCGACGACTTCTGGTCACAGTCAGAAGCAGAAGCACCCGGAGGACTGTTGAAGAAGCACATGGATGTTCATGTACCCGATGCACAGTGCCAAGATGAAACCACGCCGCGCGAACAAGAACTGTGGCCTCCAAGGAGAGACGGCTCCCTTTTCGTATCCAGGAGCTTCAGCGCGAGTTCAAACTCCTCGATTGTGTCCTTATACGTAGAACAACACAGGTCCGGAACTGGGCTGAGATTTGAAGTCCCTTCTTCGTTGACAGATGTTGCTTGCTCTTTTGCTGTCGTCCTCGTTCATCCTCGATCATCCTCCACCTTGGTTCCTCTGGGTGTCCGTCCCATTGTGTCAGATCAGCAGTGGCTTACTGAAAGAGATGCTGACAAAAGAACCGAGCTCTACGTTTCTCTCGGACCATTTTGTTGTTTTATTTTTGCCTTATTCGGATGCTTTTTATTTCTGCTATTCTTAACACGCTGCCTAATTCTTATGCATTGTGTGCTCAACTTTTATTTGTTCATGATCTTTAGCTGAGGATGAAAGTTGTGTCATGGTCATTTATTCTTCCTCTGCTAAAGATGTCCTACTTGAATTGCACCACTTTGCAGTTAAATTCATCTTTTTTTATTATTATTTAAATCAATGAAACGTAAGAAATCCTTCAAATTTAGACCAGTCCTTTTGCCTTTTCCACTGCTGAAAGAAGCAAAACATATTTTACTCCATTTCTTTATTCCTTTCGGCCCATATCGGTGTATATTGTTTATCCTAATTTAAAATATAACCCTGATTGCAGTGACTAAAGAGCACAGTGGCGTCGCAGCTTAAGACATCTCGGGCCAGTTGATCAGTTTTGTACATACAATCTATATGATTGGAGTCCTGTCTTTAAATCTGAGCACAAGACTGGGCTGGATGTGATGTAGTTCTGTTGCAAAAAAGAAAAAAAAGCCTTATTGTTTCCGCTCACTTTGTTATATTTATTTCGTATGATTTAAATATATATATATTTATGATTCTATTTTGTTATTTTTACATTTGTTTGGGGATTTCTATTAATTATGTAACAAATTAGAAAAAATTGATAGTTCAACGGCGAGCCAACGTTAAAGTATGATATTGACACTGTTTGTTTTTTTAATTATTTTTTATTATTGGTCTGTTTTGGTGCTTTTTTTTATTTGCTTTGTCATGATAAAGTATGCCCTCTGTGTAGGGTGCTATTTGATACTAATTACTGATGTCTAACTAGTTAGCTAAAGATGTACATTAGAGGCAGAGCTATTCTGAGTTTGCAGTGTGCCCTTTTGACCCCCACCCCCCTCCTGATCCTACCCACTGCAGCCGTGGGACGACGTTGGCAGAAGCCCGTTCCACCTCCTCTCTCCGCGGTGAGTTCAAGGGCATCCGATATTTTAGATACCTAGAGAGCAGAATTACCAGTGAAATTCCTCCTGACGAGCCGCTGGTGTTTAGTTTGCTAAGTGAAAGCACATTATGGTAGCAGGTGTATTTTTGTGAGAGAAAGCTGAAGCATTGTCTAGAGACACTTTATACACCCTCAAAGGTTTTTGTTTTCAATCTGAAACTATTGTCATATGAACTCTTTGTGTGGTCCTGAAGTCTTGACGATGTTCGACATATAATGAAATATGTTACTCCTTCGATTTCTGATGATTATTGTGTCAAGAGAAATATAAAAAGGCGCGCACATGAAACATAATCTTGCAATGTGTTGAGGGTCAGCTCTGACGATGCCATACCCCTCACTTATGTACTTGTTCTTTCCTTTCCAACCATAGATGTAGATATTGTATCTTGGATTTGTATTAAAAGCAAAATGATTGGATATACAGCAAACTGAGTGGTTCCAATTCTTTGTGCATTTGTTGTTCTCTTTATGTCCACTAGGTGGCCAAAGACAGCTCCATTATGTTCAATGGTTATGTCCCTTCCATGAACTCTGAGAACACCTGAAATGTCTTTCCGATAGTTATGGGTCAGGTTGCTTTCAGTTCTGATAAAAATGTTAAAAAAAATAATTATAAAAAGGAAATATGCATTCCTTGATCTGATTTGAATATCTTTTTTGGGCAGTCTGTCAACAGCTGCTGTGCTTTTGTCTAAAGGAGATGGTTGATATAAAGATAAGATGCTAAGCTGTTGTTTGCACGAGAGCAGAAATTCTGCAGATTGTTGACAGTTATGTAAGAAAATTTATATTGTACATAAATTTAAAGTCTTTAGAGAAATCCAATCCCGTTTGTTTATTATAAAAAACGAGCTTCGGTCGTCTCTTGTGAAATCCCGTCACATTTCAATGAATCAAGCTGCAAACATGTACTGTGTGCTACTGTTTATTCCAAAAACATCTCGATATATGAACCACTGGATGTGCATCTACAATCTTTCAAAAATATTCTAATTTTCAAGATGTTCACCTCAGCCAGCAATATGACATTAGCAACTACAAAAATGTGTATACCTCAGTACATTTTATAAATATTGGGCTAGTAGTAGTAGCTGAGATTCACAACACACACTGGTTCTGACATTTTACAATATTGCATAGATTGTGAATAACGTAATTTTAATGGTTTGATCAAAACAACTACAACGCCATAATTTCTCAACGTGAGATAATCTGAGTTTAAGACTCATAAAAAGCAACAGGCAATGTGCAATCCTTCAAGGAGCACTTGAACTTTAATTTCTTTATATTTTGAGTTCAAAGAACCAAAGTATCTAGCAATCTTTTAACATTATCCTGAGCAATTTGTCTTTGTCTGTGTTTTTTGTTTGTATTTTGCTGCTTTTGTCGTTTACCTTCAGCCCAGTAGCTGACCATTGTTTTCAGAGAAATGTTTGCAAAGCCACTTCATTCTACCATTTATATTTATCAAACAAAACAATGACTTCTAAACTCAAGAAATGAATCAATGGTCTGTTCATTCACATTATAGGTAATTTAGGAATTAAGTTAAATTAGATGTTTGGATACTTTGTTACCAGCAGCATGTCACAAAAACACAATATGCCCCATATTTCCTTAGTTTAGTCTAAAAGTAAAGTATCAAATACCAGTTTGACACAATAAATAGTGTTTTAGAACAATATGATTTCCAAAAGAGCTGAAAACATGACACAGTTCAGCTGAAGGATGATATGTTTCTCAGGTCTTTGCTGAATTTTTTTCTTGTTTCTTAAAAACATGATTTTCAGACACTTAATCTGATATATATATATATATATATATATATATATATATATATTATATATATTTTTTATTTTTATTTTTTTTTCCGGCTTCTCCCTTCGTCAGGGGTCGCCACAGCAAACTAGTCGCACGAAGACTTGGCAATTGTTTTTACGCCGGATGCCCTTCCTGACACAACCACAGACCACTGAGCTACCACAGTGTGGAGCAGAGAGCTGATATCTAGGGCACCTGGAGGAGCAGATGGTGTGGGTTAAGGGCCTTGCTCAAGGGCCCGGAGTGGGGCAGATGAGGGTGGAGACAAGTGTGACCGCTTCACTTATCCCACCCACATTCTTGATGTTGTCGGTACCGGGGCTTGAACCGGCGATCTTCCGATCACAAGCACACCTTCTTAACCTCTGTGCCACCACTCCCAAATACAGTTAATCTGATGTACCGGCAGATAATCCATTATACCAAGTCTATCTTTTTTTTTTTTCATTTACCCTTTATTTATCCAGGTAGTCTCATTGAGCCACAAGAACTCATTTGCAAGAGAGACTTGGTTAGGGAGCAGATGGTGGGGGTTAAGGGCCTTGCTCAGGGCCCAGGGTGGGGCGAATGAGGGTGGAGGCAGGTGTGGGTGTTTCACCTTTTTCCACCCACATTTTTTGAATTTGTCAGTACCTGGGCTTGAACTGAAGATCTTCCGATCACATGCCCACTGTCTCTAACCACTGCGCCACCACTCCCCCACATCGCCTCGTGTATACAGTTCTTTACATTTCTGGTTCTTCACTTGTCCTGCTGCTTCATTTTTTTAATGTCACACTGCACAAAGTGCTGTCATGTTCAGGTACAGAACTGGACAACCAAAGTCTAAAAGAACTGTTTTGAATGACTTTCAAAAAGTCTGTAGAACTGCTGAACACTCACAAGAAAGTCTGACGTCCTGGAAAGAAAGTGGACATTAGTAGAAAGAAGAAGTTAGAAGCTGTTGCATGAGGAATTCTGGAGTGGCAAAGAAGTATGTTAGACTGGTACAGGACATGTATGAGGACAGAAGGACAGTGGTGAGATGTGCTGTAGGAGTGACAGAAGTCTTCAGGGTGGAGGTGGGAGTGCATCAAGGATCAGCTCTGAGCCCCTTCTTGTTTGCTGTGGAGATGGACCGACTAACAGATGATGATGATGGTTAGGTAGGTGATGGGAGTACTTAAAGTACTTGGGGTCCACTGTCCAGGAAAATGAGAAGTGTGATAGATGTGAAGAAGAAAGTTCAGGCAGGATGGATTGAATGGAGAAACATTTTAGGTGTGATTTGTAACGAAAGAGTGTCAACAAAGGTCAAAAGAAAAGTTTACAAGACAGTGGTGAGACAAGCTATGATCTGGAGACAGTGGCATTGACAAAAGACAGGAAACAGAACTTTAAGTTGCAGATATGAAGATGTTGAGGTTCTCCTTGGAAGAGATAAGTTCAAGTTCAAGTACATGAGGTAGGCCAAAATTATGTCCATTATGGATTAGATCAGGAATGAGATCATCAGTGGTACAGCACAGGTTGAACAACTGGGAGATAAAGTTAGAGAGGCCAGACAGAGATGGTATGGACATGTCCAGAGGAGGGACAGTGGGTATATTGGTAGAAGAATGTTAGAAATGCTGCTGCCAGGAAACAGACAAAGAGGAGATGGATGCCGTTAGAGAGGACATGGAAGTAATTGGAGTGAGGACAGAGGATACAGAGGACAAAGTGAGATGGAGAAGGATGACTCGCTGTGGAAACCCCTGAAGAAGGAAAAGCCAAAAGATTCAACTTTTATTTATACCGGTTAAAGCTGCACTATGTAACTTTGTAGTGAAGTCTGTAACTTTTCTAACAATATATTTTTAACATATTTCTTCACTCTGTCACTATCTACTGACAGACTGATGTTAGACAAAGTAATCTCTGAAAAAAACTATAGTCCCCTTGCTTCTCTATCAGCATTTATAAAAACACTAAAAACACAGAGTGACCCGCCGTTAACCAGCCAATAAAAACAGAGTTTGTAACCAGCCAATAAAAACAGAGTTTGTAACCAGCCAATAAAAACAGAGCTTGAATTTGAATCAGCCAATAAAAACAGAGCTTGAATTTGAATTTCAGCAGAGCAAGGGGGGCAGAGCCATATATGGCTCTGAGGGGGAGGGATCAGAATGCTTTGCCTGTTGAAAATATTTCTAAGTTCTGTGCTCTACAGAAAGTTACACATAGCACCTTTAATCCCATTGAGCCTCGGGGACTCAATTACAAGCCAAGGACATTAGAAGGTGTTTACATATTTTGCACAGTACTGAACAAAATCATTTGGGTCACAGTGACATGCTGCTTCCTTCTTGGCAGTGAATGATAGAAACATGTTTCCATGTACCATTGTACGTTACTTTTCTCAGAAACGTCCTGTTTGTGTATACAAAAGAGACAGTGACAGCAGGAATGTTGCCTCCTGCACCAGTGACAGTGTCGAAGGCCAGAAACACGCCCATTTGTGAGAAAACATCACCACTAATATTGACCTCACATGACATCACCTGTTTCACTATTTCACACAGGAAAGACATGCAACACTTTCCTCAAACAGCAGTTTCTGCTGGTAAGAAGATGAGCATTGTAGTTTTTCTTCTTACTAATGTTAATAGCATGCAGTCGAAAGGAAAAGATTAGGTTTCTGTCTGTCTGGGTCTGTGTTTGTGTGTGTGTGTGTGTGTGTATGTGTATGTGTGTGTGTGTGTGTGTGTG
>JBBPBX010039347.1:10488-26381 GCA_038048925.1 Garcialebias charrua
GTGCGTGTGTGTGTGTGTGTGTGTACAAATGCTTGGGTTTCTGTTACCTAAATATCCCATGAACTAGCTGTTTTTTATTATAAAACTTGCAGAATGTAATCACTGGCTATACATCTACAAATAATAAACTTTTGGATTTGATTAAATCCAAAATGGCTGCCACAGCCACGACCCTAATAAGCTGTAACTCAGTCAGTTTTACAGATGCTGACATAAGATGTGATGTGGTAGTAGCTGAGACGGATCCCCAGCACATATCTTTGTTTAAATTGCCATTGACTGTTAAAGGAAATGCAGTCTGTTAGCAAAATAACTCATAACAAACTGGATACATGATTTTAATCAAACTTTCTGGAAATAATCAGAAGAACATTTATAATGTAATGAAGGTACAGTAACTCGGTTCACAGCTAATCAACATTATCCAACAAAAACAAAAAAATGGCTGCAGCTCAGTCAATTTCACAAATTTTGAGTGAAACCTCCACATGGTAGTAACTGATAGTTATTCACATCACATACGTAGAGCATGTTATCTGGTTATGTTGTATGAGTCTGTGCCATAGTGATTTCTCAACATATAAATGAATTTAGTTTAAACTTTGGTGTGAAAAGCGACATGTATCCCTTCAAGGAATTGTAAGCCTTTATTTTCTAAACCCATCATTCTGACATTTCCTTGAACACTTTCCGGAAATCAATGGGATCAGTTACTGTACGTATACTTCTCTACCTTTCCTCTGTTTCAGTTAGAGTTCATTTTAGATTTATGATCAGAAACGGGAGTTTAACCTCAAATCACAGTAAAGTTTAATGTTTTACATGTAATGTTTCATGATTTATGTATGTACAGTGAGTCTTGTGTGTATTATAATCTCTTGCTTAGCCCAGAAATACAATGACATTATTGTCATTTCATCTAGGAAGCCAAGTAGATGTTTGTGTCGAATTTACATAAATATCCTCAGATTAAGTGATTTGACTCATTAAATAACTTTAAATAACAATGTGATTAAGATTTTCCATGCATCCACCCATCCATCCATTATCTTCACCCACATCTTCCTTATTGGGTCATGGGGGTCACTGGTGGTGCCCTTGTCCAGCTATCACTGTGCAGAGACGGGGACACCCTGGACAGGTCTCCAGTCCATCATAGGGACACATAGAGACAAACGAGACAACTATTCACACTCTCACTCACACCTAGCAGGGACAAGGTAAAACATATTGTGAGGTATAAGTCATAACACTGTGTGACTCATAATGTTATAATTATCTGACAATGCTGGGACTGATTTGAACTGTAGAAAATGTGAGTTAATAAAACAAACAGTTTATGGCCTGAATTATCTGCATATTATAGATGCCAAAGGTGCCATTTTACAATAAGAATAAGCTTATAAAAGATAAATAAATAGTAATATATTAATTAAGATGCAAACACGTGCATATAAAAATAATGACACTAACGTGTTTTTTGCTAAAAAGTGAAACAACATGCCCTCTCCTCGTCCTTTACCTTTATTCTTGAATAATTAGATTTTAAATGTCTTAACATTTTTCAGTAAGTAACATGCAGCTGAGCACCATGGGCATGAACAGTGCCGGTCCTAGTCAATTTGACACCCTATGGGCAAGATTTCAGGTGGCGCCCCCTGTGCAATTTGGTAACTTTCACAGCTAATTTACAAACACTCACACAAGAAACTAAGTAGCTCAACCTTTAGGCTGAACTTTTTCTGAGTCATATTTGACATTTGTATTACCCTTATTTAGTTTTCTTTTTACACACTGAGCACTTTGTGTTTGTGTTGACTGCGGCAGCCCCCGAATGGACCGTGGCCTTCGCATTTGCCTGTACTGCCTATGCCACAAGCCAACTCTTGTTTTATTAATGCTTTATAAAGTGTTTATAAAATAATACCCTATTTATAAAGCATTATTAAAACTTTGTGCAAACACCCTTATAGTTAGGTGGTACCACATCAAATGTCAGATTGGAAGAAAAAAACAGCAAAGAATGATTAAAAAAACGTTGCTTAAACAACTAACTGCACAGTTCATATGCTCTTTGCAAGAAAAAAGCATGACTAAACATGATTACATCTCCTTCCAACTAGAATATTTGCAACTAGGAGAGAAAATACTCCTAACAAAAAGGTGGCACCCCAATAAGCCCCACTTTGACTGACAGTTTTAATTATCTTAAATCACAATCTTTTGCTTGTTGTGCATTTTTTATTTCTTCTATTTAGGATTATTAAACATAAAAAACATAAAAACAAACATTGTTCTTGATTTAAAGATTCAACTATTTTTATGGTCAATTCCAAGACATACAGAACATTTTAGATACTGCCTCTTTCTCACCCCACCCCCCTCCATTTAAACAAACAATTACTGTATACAGCTTAAAATCTGCTCCCCCTGATGCAGGGTTTCAGGAGGTCATGTGCATAAGGGGAGTGGTGGCACAGAGGTTAGAGAAGGTGGGCCTGTGATTTGAAGGCCGCCAGTTCGACTCCCCAGACCGAGGCGCACCTGCCTCCACCCTCATTTGCCCCACTCTGCTCCCTTGAGCAAGGTCCTCAATCCCCACCATCTGCTCCCCCAGGTGCTGCAGCTCTCTGCTCCACACAGAGGGCTGTGGTAGCTCAGTGGTCTGTGGTTGCTTCAGGAACGGCATCCGATGTAAAAATTGCCAAGTCTTTGTGCGAGTTAGTTTTCTGTGGCGACCCCTGAGGAAGGGAGCAGCCGAAAGAAGAAGAAAAATATATACAGTACATGCATAATATTTTCATTATTTACCCAGATTTAGGTGAGGACAAACTTCAATAAGTTGAGTAATGATAATGCTTTTCTGAAACTAATGTGGCCGGCCTGAAAAGGTAAATAAATGAATGTAATGCAAATCAAATCCAAATGTAAATACAGATAGTCCATGATTGTGCTTATTTTGGTCCTTCTCAGTTTGGACATTAATTTGTATGTATAAGTAAAACTATAACACATTAAAACTGGACCAATGTGAAACTCTAAATGTTATCTGTTTTGGTCTCTACACGTCACATAATCAGTATACTACCTATGAAAATGTTGAGGCGAACTGGTCCTCATATTGAATAATTTGAGACGAGACCTTTCTTCCTTTGCCAGCAAGAGAACTCTTTTAATAAGTAGATACAGAACATACAGCTGAACAGTCTATACCGAATCGAATCTAATCTGTGTCTCAGAATAGCATGTAGTTTCATTTATACCTTCTTTTGACGTCATTTCTTATGTAAGAAAAAGGGTCTGTTCTTTCCCGTAAGGGAAGAACTGCAAACAGTTTTGGGAAGGGCAAGGACAGTGTATATCCTAAAAAGGGAACCTTGCACGAACATAAACAGTTTAGTTTATCTGCGTCTTGTCAGAGGGTAAGAGTTTTTCCCTCGCATGAAGGAACACCAATTTAGAACTAATGACTTTGTTATTGTGGTTCTTTACCAGATGTTCTATGAACTCTTGAACTTTTGTACGTGCTCTGTCCAACGAGCGTTGGATATCTGGACCCACTGTGATGCTCACCAAGTCCTATAAATACCAAAACCTACAATCCTCCCTTATTTATCCAAGATAAATCCCAATCTAAGGCTGACTAAGGCTTTTTCGGTGCTGCATGCATAATAATGGTGAAGTTAATAAAGGTTAACATAATAAAAAGTTATATATTAACAAATTGAGCTATATTAACAAAATTTAGCTATTCTCCTTAAGTGTAATCTTAAACTAGAAACTAAGCTAGACTGTATGTGAGGCTTTAAGGTATGACGGATTTATCTTACCTAATTCTAATCTATGAAGGCAGTTGCTTCCACTCCTCAAGGAGCCGAAAAACCCGCTGCTGGCATTAATTAGCAGGAAAAAATCTCTCCTTGGGACTGTCGAGAGCTCCCACCATGGGCCAGGAGTGGCGGCATCCACCAATTGTTAGAGACCTTTATCGGTCATGTGGCTAACTCTTACCCTTACCTCATGCAATTATCTTATAAGACTTATGGTAAAGCCCAACCTTTGTGAAACTAATTGAACACATGAAGGATAAAAATCATTAGCAAACATAGCCTTAGCAAAATGAGGTTATACTAGACTGCTAAACTTAAACTAATAAACATAAATTGTAAAATACTAATTGATAATAAGAAAAAGAAATGCTAAAATGCTAAAAGGATAAAATGATAAATGGAAATGATAAAAATAATAAAACCTAAAAAGAAATTTACAAGAATACAATCATTAAGGATAAATGACATACAAAATAAACATACAAGAAAATAATAACAACAACAATAATAATAACATTAAACACAAATAAATGCTTCATGGTGCAAAAACTTAAAAAAAATGGATTAATTGCTTCGGCCGTTGATTAAATATAAAAGTCCTGCATCAAAGGTCCACGATGATGCCTGTTATAAATGAATACACTCAAAATAAAACTAGGAATAAAAGAATATACTGTAATGTCTTAAACCAAGTTCAGTTCAGTTCAATGAATTTCTTCTTTTATTGTAACGTTTAAAACAGAGCAGTGTTCGTTGGGGCAAGACGAAGTTCTGGAGGAGGGCTTTCCTTTGGTTCATGTCACTTTCCACTTTGTTACCAGATCTCCAGTGGCCACTAAACCCCCTCTGCCTCCATTGGCCTACTAACAACAGTCAGTTCAGTGGGAGGCGGGGAGACATGTCCTCTGAGGCCATTTGGAGCTGGACGAATTGTTTGTTTGGCGTCATGTCCATTTCTTTTCATCATCTTGCGAGTCCACCAATGCTTCCCAGCCGCAGGACACAACATGTCAAAAAGGAAATTATAATTAGCACTAAGATTGTACTAATTCCTATCTTTAATATTAAAATAACTATTCCCCTAAATTTAGATTAAACCCATTGCACGACCAGTCATCTTTACCAGCATTATTTTCAAATCTTTATTAATTTCAAAGACTTCTGTGGTTTACTTGAAATTCACTGTTGGTTATAATAATTATAATTAATCCATTTAACATTTCTGTTCACTGTTATCTATGGACGGATAGATTCTATACATGCTTCAGTCTCATACTAAACCCCTTTGTGTTTACCTATTATACACAAATAAACATTTTGATCAAAAACATCATATCTTTTAATTCACCTCTTATAATCATTTGTGTCTAATACAATCAACTCATTCACTCGATCATGCAACTTTTATTTTAACCATAGCGAATTTTCCAATCCATCATGTTGGCAAATTTTTCAGAAAAATATCTTCTCCATACATCCAATAACTATCTGCAATATGAAAGGATTTGTCAATGAATAGCTATTGTCACAATTTTCATATTCATCGAATCACATTCTTAACTTAAAGGTTCCAAGATTTCATACCACACAAGTACATTGGTAAAATGGCATCATACAGTATATGCATGTGGAAACTAAAAGTGTAGCCGTTTCATTGTATTATCTAAATTGAATCCTTTACATATAAGACATTTTATATTTAACATTGTAATCTATTTCATGTGTTGTCGGTGATCCAATTTGTTCAGTTTTGATAAAAATGACATCACATTCCTCTTGAATCTTAGAACTACAATAGGTATGCAGATAATTATAAAATTACTGTGCTCCATATAGAAACCTATATTTTTTCCACATTTTGAAAGTTTAAAAACATTGGTATGTTTGATTGGGTGTTTTTTTTTTTTTTTTTTTTTCTTTACATTCTTATTCTTTCTCTTTATTCTTTAACACATTGTTGTGAGTTGTAATCATTATTAGTAATGAACTAGGAACTTTAGTTCATATAATGCATTCTTTTGAGGTCAATTCCTTTGGAGTATACATTTCCCGTATCTACCAAGTAAGTTTATTAGCTAATTTCTAAGGTTCATCACTTTTAACAGGACGTGTCCTTCTTGACAACACCATGATTTATTTAAAGTCTTTGTACAATTTACTTAAACAAAGGTTTAACATTGTTCCAAGTTCAGATCTTCTAATCAAATCAAATCCTCCCTTTGACAATTTAAAATGTCAAAAGTTAATCCCTATGATAGTCAAAACTAGTTACCGTAGTTGTCTCTTAGGCTTAATTTACTTAGTAAACTTTACTTTATAAACTTTACTTTAGTTAGTGTATTTCCTTATTTAGGTCTCACATTATTTATAAATGCTTGTATAGGAATAATGTGTTCGGGATTAGTTAATTCAACGTTAAGCGTTTTCTATTTGTACCGTATTGTTAATCTAGCCAAATTTGCAATAAATTATTTTGCCATTCCTTATTAAGGTCTACATCTCTTCCTTTACTAGATTTCACACATTTTATACAAAATTTACTCGTGTGTTTTGATGAAAAGTTACAAAATTATATGTTACAGTGTGATTACAATAATTTAGCATGAGCATTAAATGCTTTATTAATGCTGGCAAGGATGCCAGAATCGTGTTAAGGTGTTTTTGTTGTATCATACTCAACTTATGTTGAACAATTTTGTCCTGGTTCCGGCTGCAGCCTTGGCAAACACTCTGGTGACTGGTCTGCGCGGACTTGGTCATGTTTTCTTTACTGGTGTCTTCACCTCCTCCAGTTCGAGTTCATAGATGCCCCTAGAATCATCCAGAACAGAACACTTATCAGACTAATTTTCTGCTCTTCGTCTTGATGTTTTGTCAAAGTTTATATTCTTCACAACACTGTCCTTGTTATTCTTGAACTCTGGTGCATTGACTGCAGTTACACCAGGTACAGCTTCCTTCTTTCTGGATTTCTGCGTGAACCATGTCGATCCTCTCATGTTGAACGTCTGCTTGAACCGTGCGGATCCTCTCTCAATCTCGACTTTGCAGCAGGTGTAGCTGGTCACCAACTGGTCATGGTCCTTCCAGAGCGAGCCTTCACCACGAGCCATGTTGTTGTCGTCCAGGAAGACCTTGTTTTCCACCTCGTCTTCACTTTTCTCCTTTCTCAGCATCTGTAGTGGAAACAAGCTTCCCTTCTCCTTTTTCATACATAACATTCTGGGTCATGCTTAACAAAAGAGTTTTGCAGAAAGTTATTAACTGCTTAATATGAAAGCTGTTGTGTTAAAATTTTGTAAGTAAAGCTGAAACTATTCAATGTTCTGATTGTGTTCCACCTCCCTTTTATAATTTCTTTTATTATTGTGCCATGCACTTTCATGCAGTTCATGTGTATTTTCTGTTTGGTAAATTAGTATTAATACAGATAACTGTAAGGTTCCATGCTTATCTTAAGTCATGCAATTGAATCAACCGTTAAGGTATTTGCTTCTTTGTCCATCAGATGTTGCTTTGCTTCCTGTTGAAAGCTTTGGTCAATCTTACAAGTCTGGCACTCGGTTCCTGCTTAAATATATTGATGGAGAAAAAACAATACAACAAAATACAGTACAGTCCTTTTACTAATTAACTATTAAGTAACCAATTAATCAATTAATTAATTCATTATTGTTTTACCATTAGCATTTTTCTACCACATTGTATGTCTTAAAAAACTAAACATTGATAGTTTATTGATACAACTAACAAATTCAGAGTATTGTTGTGTCTGTGTGTGTTTGATACATACCAAGCAAATTAATACTTACTGGACAGAAATTTCAGGAACATCAACTTTATGGATCTTCTTCCGTATTTAGGAGCTGAAACAATAATCCTAACTGACCCTATCTTTTCTCTTCAACAGTTTTTGCAAGCGCAGGAAAAATAATTTGGTTATATCACAATAATTCATCATGCATGCACAGAACATCAATGTAATGAATAACAGCTGCAAGGAGGAGAAAACAGTTTAAACAAGTTGAAATGTCCACTGGAAGTCATCTGTTCGTGGACCTAACCTGCAGATATCCTGTAGAAAAATACAATATAGTTAGAAATCAACATGAACAATGCCTTTTGTACATTATTTCTTTTGACCATGCATCAATTTAAGAGATTAATTTTAGTTTGTTGCAACATTTTGTCATCTGCAGTGACTATTTTAGTTGTATAGAACAATTCACTAAGTTTATCTGATTATGATGGGCGAGAAATATTAATTCTCTTCAGTGCACTGAAAACCCCAAATTGCTACCGGTAGACTAATGAGATTCGAATTTTGATTAATAAATCAGATTAAAACCAATTTACTTTTTCATTTCATGTTTTCTTTTGTTCGACATCGTTCTCTTGTAGAAATTATCATTAATTGTTTCATTAATTATTCCTTAAACATAAACATTTTGCTTTTATGGTCCAAACGAGTTCATTTATTTTGTTTTATTTTTAAATCTTGTTCATTTTATGTTAGTTCTACTTTAAACAAAAAACATAACACAAAACATTCGCTCACATAAAAACAAAATACAAAATTGAAAAATTGGCAGAAAGAAAAATTCTCAGAAAATTCTCACTGTACCTGCCTCCACCATCAAACAACCAGATTAAAACTACTATAATCTGCCAGTAACAGAACAAAACAAACAGCTCCTTCAAAACCCACAATCAACACAAGTATACAGTACACATCGCACTACTTTAAAAACAAAACTATTTAACAATTCAGTTCTGATAGTTTACCCAAAATGTGCACAATGACCTTTTCATTCCTAACTTCTCTTTTTTAAACCTCTACACTCCACTCTAAATCAGCAATCAGCATTAATTTACCCAATTATTTATTTACTTATCTGAAACACATCTAAGCCTACGGGCATTATTCCAACAACTTACAGTCGAATTAAAGTTATTTCAAGCATAGCAAGTTTATAAATCACTGTCAATTATTTGTCAGATAACAATTCAATCATAAAAGCAATTTTCATATGATATGTTCTTCTTAAAAATGTCACAAGCATGAAAGAGTAATTTCCAAAAAGATCTCTTGTGTCTCGGCACAAGTTTTCAGGCCCCTGCTTCAACTTCCTGTTTCTCCCGTTGTCTGACTCCCTGTACAACCTTTTGACCCTGGCTTCTCTATTTTTAACAATCAGCTGTAACAAACAAAGAACGTTCCTGACTGTTTTACTCTGGTGTCCAAATTTTTGTAGAATCCAAAACCTAGTTCTTGACAATGAATATGTGGTATGTTTTTACAACATATGTCAAAATGTGTATGTTTTTATCTGTCTAACACAATACTTTGTATGTGTGAGCATTGGTCAAATTATAAAATGTGATTTGTGTAATAATTTTATATACAGTACCTGGATGTAAAAAATTTTTATTTATTTGTGTAGCCACTTTCTTGGTTTAAAGTTATTTGGTTGTAAACAGTATGTACTGTTCACACGTTCTTTTTAGAAAACACAACCTAAAATCGTCTGACTTAAAGATAAACTTTTTGTTTACATCATAAGTTGTTACCTTAACATTTTGTCTCAATGTGTTCACTTAAAAAAATCATTTTCTTATCCAGACTTAATTGGCTTACAAAATTTACTTTAAAATTGTTTGTTTCAAAGATCATTTCAGTATGAAATCTGATCAGTACTTTATAAAATACTGTAATAAGTAGACTTTAAATAACAATAGCTCACAGTAAACATCCTTCCACTGTGTGTTTCACCAGATGTCTTGATAGTGTCCATTTTCAGTCCACATTTTACTGCGTGTGTCCAAAAGCTTCATGTGACTCAGTTCAGTCTCTCGGCTTCTGCAACAGTTGACTTTCTTTTTTTTTTCAAAGTTGCTCGTAGCAGCCTTCGCCCCATTTTTCAGTTCACGGATGTCATCTTGTTTATGTGTCCCCCTTAACACATTGTGTCCATCCACACCGTGCTCCAGTGTCTCAGTGTCTCTCAGCGCTCAGATTCAGTTCATCATAGGTGCATGACAGTTGTTTTCAGTGACAGCGCCTCTGTTCCTCCTATTTTCATGAAAGTTGTTTTCCGGCTTTGAGAAACACACCCAGTAAGTAATTCTGTCACCGTGGCACAAAACAAAAATCTATTAGCATTATCTTATTTTATATTCACAAATTCAAAGTTCATACTGAAAGATCACTATTATTACAGAGCTTTAAATCAACCTTAAAATTGTAGCACACTTGGTGATGTTGTTCAGTTTGTCTAATATAAATAAAATTATTTCTGCATTTAAATCATTTTAGTTATACTGTATATGTTTATACCAGAGAGATCCAATCTAAGTAAAAAACATTATTCTGGTACNTAGCATTATCTTATATTCTTTTCACAAAATCAAAGTTCATACTGAAAGATCACTATTATTACAGAGCTTTAAATCAATTTTAAAATTGTATCACACTTGGTGATGTTGTTCAGTTTGTCCAATATAAATAAAATTATTTCTGCATTTAAATCATTTTAGTTCTATATTTTTAGACCAGAGAGATCCAATCTAAGTAAAAATTATTCTGGTACGGAGAGACAAAGATGTATGTAATCATTATTTACCTAAAGTGTTCAAAACCAATTATGTTTAAAGTAAATCTGTAGTACAATTCGAAGAAGATTTATATTTATATTTATGCTTTAATGAATAAAATGCATTCAACTGTTAATAATAACAATAATGAATTCAATTTATAATGCACTTTTCATTAAACTGAAAGTACTATGAAACTGTTCATAAAGGTTTGAATTAAAGTAATTATTTAAAGTTCTGGTTGTTTTCTGCACAAAAACTTTCTGCTCTTGAGATGAACAGCAGAACTTGCACTTCTCAATCCACTCCCTAGCACCAAGCCTGGTTCAGGCTTGGAAGTCAACTCCTTTTATGGTAATTCATGAGTCACTCTCAAACAGGCCTCATTATTGCTCCGTTCGGCAAGACAAACCAACACCCCTTCTTTTCAAAGTTTTAATGTGAGTACAGTTTTATTCTCTATTCTTTTATATAGTGTACGTTGTTTTCAGAACGAACATATAGTTTTGGAATGTCTAACACAATTGAATTTATATTCCACTCATTTTCCTGTGGCTTCTCATAAGAGTCTGCTGTGTGTGCGAGTGTGTTTGTCTGTGTGTGTGTGTGTAGCTTTTTTCACTGGTCTCATTGCAGCGAAACGACTCTACCACGGGAGCAGTTTTAAGAGAGGGAGAGAAAAAAGACGGGTGGGGCGGCAGACCTCTTTGTTCCAGCTGTCTCGCATCACAGAATCACTCACTCCACCGGCGAACCGCAAGTAAGTAACTTTTTGTATTGTCTTCTTTATAACTTATAGTTCCTTTCACTGTTTTAAACAAACTTTTAAGGTAGTAAACTTAATCAGGTTTTGTTTGACCCTGTTTATGACCGTGTTAAGCACATGTTTGCGTGTGTCTTTATTTCTGATCTTCTTGTTATCCCATTTTCTTTTCGGGAATGTTTCGGGAATGTTTCCTCACACAAATTATCTTGTGCGTGGGTATGTGTGGGGGTAGTTTGACAATTTGCCGAAGGGCGTAGTCCCCAGCTTCTTTTACACCGTTTTTCTTCAGATACACATATGAAGACGTCGTATTATTCCTAGTTTAAACACTTAAGCACCTTATTTCAAATTTTGTTTACTTTTATGAAATTAGAATTAACTGTACGTTTTCTTTAAAACTAATGTGTGTGTGTGTGAGTGTTCATCTCTTGGTCTAATCTTTTCCGTGTGTGTGTGTATGTTCGTGTATCTTTTCAGGAGAAAAAATCTGTCCTCCACTACAAACCAACTCCACTCCACCGAGAGAAAAAAAAAAGTGACGAAAGAGACACGAGAGAAAAAAGAAAACCAGCAGCTTTTCTCAACAACACTGTCTCTCCCGCACTCAACCAAAACAAACTGTTTCTTCACAGGAAACATCTGTTTTCTATCAAAGCCCTGGGACAGCACACACTAGAAGAAGAGAAGAAAAAAGAAAACCACAGCACAAACATTCCGACTCTTCCTCGACTCAAAACAACAATGTTTTCTTCACATCCAGCAAAATCAGATGACAGCTACCAGTGTAAAAACGATCAAGAAACGCATGGCCTTAGAAGAAATTTAACACTTTTCAAAAGTCTTAACACTCCAACTTCCTTAGAAAAAACATTCCTCATCTCCTCTCAAGCAATACTACAAAACAGCTAGTTTAAACAGGAAATTCCAAACACAGCAGACAAATATTTTAAGAAGCAGAAATTGCTCTCACATCGAAAAGTTTTCCAACATTCCTTGCACACAACGCCTTTCATGCACACAGGAGCGCAGCAAGTTTCATGCAAATCTAAATTTAGCAGACATGCAGCTTTTTGAGCACAGCTCCTCAAACAACGATTCGGCTTTACTCTTTTAAGAGTTCAATGTTATTTCTTTTTCCTTTATGTTTTAATTTACGTTTTATTTATTTATTAACATATTATTTATTTAATATTTTATTAACACTCAATTATTTTATTAATAACAACTTTTTAGTGCATTTTATACATTTTGTTCATAGCTATTATTAAATCATTAAATTATACTATTAAATTTTATTTGCAATTTTAATGTACATGTACAGTTTTTAATAAAGATATTTGTTTTATTCAACTGTGCACAGTTTGTATTCTTTTCAGGCCTTTAACCATGGTATGATGTTATTTTCACTCAAACGCGTTGTATACATTTCACTAAATTTAATGCCAAATTTAACATACATATAACTCGCTTACCACGTAGTAAAACTCCTACCTTACGTGACTGTAATTTACAGCTTTTACCCAATTCCGCCTTGTCAGACAAAAATGGACTGAATGATCACTTCAGCTTTAAACCTTACTTCTGCCGCGTTTTTCTCCTGCGCTCAGAAACTGATCCGGGTACAGCTTTTTTAACCTCCTTTTATATATATACAAGGAGACTAGTGATCAACTAGCTTTTTAATTTTTACAACCGGTTTACCAATATAGCTTTACTTTAAGTGCTTGAAATATAACATGCAATTTAGTTTTACCAAGTCTAAAGCACATTTTCAAACTATATTTTTACTGCAGTGTCGACACAGAAAGCTGTTTTTTATATCCAATTTAATTCCAATTTGACTGTCAGCATATGAAAACTATTTAATTTTCAATTTGAATTCATTTTTAATTTGTCAAACAGCCAAAACTTGACAAGTTTTTTCAGTATTTCTCCTTAGTGGCAAAAGAATTAAAGAAATCCTCAGTTTACAGGTTCCAATGCCCTGATCAAGCGAACACTTTCTCCACCAGCTGAGAAAGAAAGAAATCACTTATACAATAAAATAAAACATATTTACCAAAGGGCCCAATATTTCTTCCAGTCTCAGTCAGCAGAAGAAAGCAGCCAGATCAGACGGCAAACCCGTACGGAGCCACCAAATGTTGAGGCGAACTGGTCCTCATATTGAATAATTTGACACGAGACCTTTCTTCCTTTGCCAGCAAGAGAACTCTTTTAATAAGTAAATACAGAACATACAGCCGAACAGTCTATACCGAATCGAATCTAATCTGTGTCCTCAGAATAGCATGTAGTTTAATTTATACCTTCTTTTGACGTCATGTCTTATGTAAGAACAAGGGTCATTCTTCCCGTAAGGGAAGAGTGAAAACAGTTCCGGGAAAGGCAGGGACAGTGTACTGTATTTCCCAAAAAAGGGAACTTTGCACGAACATAAACAGTTTAGCTTATCTGTGTCTTGTCAGAGGGTAAGAGTTTTTCCCTTGCATGGAGGAACACAAATTTAGGATTAATGACTTTGTTATTCTGGTTCTCACCAGATGTTCTATGAACTCCTGAACTTTTGTACGTGCTCTGTCCAATGAGTGTTGGATTTCTGGACAGACTGTAATGCCCTATAAATACATATAACAAAACCTACATGATGAAGTGGGTTCAACACTTCTGCTGCTTCCTTCCATCCTTAGATAGCTTTACTAATTGTCATTTATAATGAGTGTGAATGTTTCTGTTCAGAGCCCTGAGATAACTTGTTGTGACTTGGGCTATAGAAATAAACTGAATTGATTTAACGTGACTTCTCTTTGCTTCACACCAAGCAAACCAGCACTCCACGCCTGCTATAGGAAAATGAAAAAAAAACTCCATATGTAAATGTTGTGAAAGGAGCCAATTAGGAAATGTATCTTGTTTGGAAGGCTCGTAATAGTTTAATTCCAAAAACATGTTTTGTACCTCCCTGGTAATGTGTCACATGTGCGGCTGTGGCTTTCTGAAGAGCAGGGGTGGGCGAGCGGTGGAAGGGGGAGGGCGAGATTGAACGTGCTTGGTGGCAAACATTTGTTTGTGTTTTCCTTCTGGTGCATCATTTCAAAGGGCAGCATGCATGTCCCATCACGAGCTTCACATCTCGCTGTCGATTGGAAACACATTGCAGCGCGCTCTGAACGGTAAACTGTCAAACCGACAAGCATGTCATGTATGAGAACCAGAGGGAGACTTATGTGATGCAATGTGTCTTAAAAGAAGGAACAACTGAGGCGTTTAAGCAGGGAGAAGTCATTTGGTTTCACTTAAACTCACAAGCCAGGACCCCCCCACTCCCACCCAAAAGGAATCAACTGCTGCGTGTGGCTCCGTGTGCTTTCAAACCACTTGTGTCTGAAGCGGGGGTGATTCTTTAGGGGTGCTTTTTAAATTTACAAGAAAGTACAGTATTTTCTGGTGTATAGGTCGCATTGTCCAATTATCACCAATAGATTGGAAAAATCCCTAGATAGGTCGCACTGGTGTATAGGTCGCACCTACGTTTAGCTCTGCTGCAAATGTCTGCCACAGGAGCGCACAGCAAGGCTTTTAAGAAGATTAACACTTAAAAACAATTATTTGTTTGATAAAAATTATAGCAAATATGTGTCTGAGCTGAACTTTTCCTTAATAAATGAACGTAATTGTGAAATGAGCTGGATTTAAAAATTTGTTTCACCGAAAGTGATAACAAGCCGTATATAGGTCGCAGGCCTTGAAAAAACCATAAAAAGGTGCGACCTATACACCGGAAAATACAGTAGATGCCATTTCCTGCATTGTGTGTATTTTAACTGCTTTTAGAGAGCGCGGCACATCAGCTAATATTATTATTATTATTTCTTTTTTATTAAATACTTATTTATACTAATTCATCCTACTTGGTAAATGGTGAATGGAGCTTATTTATATAGCGCTTTCCAGCCCCCTGTGAGGAGCCCCAAAGCGCTTTACAATACCAGCCATCCACCCATTCATTCAGACATTCATACACCGGTAGTGGTAGCCTGCCTTGCAAGGCGCCATCCAGACCTACCGGGAGCAACTCAGGGTTAAGTGTCTTGCCAAGGGACACAACGACACATGGTGGGCGGACGCGGGATTCGAACCTCCAACCTTCCGATCGGGGGTCGACTGCCATTACCACTGTGCCACGGTCGCCCCGTACTTGCACCATTATGTTCTACCATGTTGTTGTTTACTATATTTATTTTGTGTCGTGTTAACATGCAATTTGTTTTTCACTTTTTATTACTTTATTTTGTATTTTCATTGCATGTTTTAAAAATTATTTCTTTTTATATTTTATTTATATTTTATTTTAGGGAGTCAAGTCGGTTCTTCTCATCCTGAACATTTCATTACTTTGTTGACTTGTTGTTAACTTGCATTTTACAAATAAACATAATATAACAAGAAGTAACCTGACCAACAGCTCCTCTTGTGTGAATAAAGCACACTCCACTTCTCTCTCACACACACACACACACACACACACAAACACACACATACACACACGCACACACACACACACACACACACCATCCAGCTCCTGCAGGTAAGGGACATTTCCCTTCTCGACAAATTGAGGTCATCAGTTGGTTAGTGCTGACAACCCAACTGAGTGATTGACAGGTGGCATTGAGGATCCATCTTGTGAAAAAAAAACATAG